>OY482674.1:78984755-78987255 GCA_960531455.1 Urophora cardui
AAATATTTACATGAACACAAATTTTTTTTTTTTTCATTTCGAAATTTGTTAATTTTTGTTTTTTTGTCTCTCCTACAATGTTTGAAAAAAGGACTTACAAAATTTGCACTCTAAGCTAGCAATATGTATGTATGCTTTTATAGATATGTACATAAATTCAGTCTTGAACATTTCATAATTTGTAAAGGTTAATCCTTATTTAACGATTCATTAGCATACACAATGAAATATTTGTTCATATTCTCAAAAAGAAAACTTTGTCGATTCGGTCGAAAAAAGCTCTTATACATAGAAAACGAACGTTCTTCAATCCACAGAGGTAATAGGAGCATGTTTGAAAACGGCTCTTTGTCGGCAGGTATGCACCGTATCGAAAATACTAATAATAACCGTGTTCACACGAAACTCTATTCGTCGTCAGATGACTGTTATGCATGAATTTCGTTTGTATAAAACTGTCAACTAGCAAATTACAAAAATAGGCAATATAATGCGAAATATGTAATAAAAAAATGCAAACAACGCAAAATATATAAAAATATGCATATATGACCAAAATATGCAAAATATGCAAAAACATTTGAATGCCATTTTTAAGACAATTTCACGATTCGCAAAGATTGTTTATTTATTTTGCTCTACCTAAATCTAAGAAAAAAAATTTATTTGCATAGATTTCCATGCCCTACTTATAACAAATAAAGAATTAGAAGTTATATCTCTTGACGAAAAAACTATAGTTGTAAAAAATGCAATTCATTTTATTGTGAATAACACATGTATAAAAGATAACTATATTCTTAATGGAAATTATGTATTACAATTTACTAACTGTTCAATAAAAGTAAATGACTATTATTTTTCTAATATCGTATAATAATAATAATACTAATAATAATAATAATAATAATAATAATAATAATAATAATAATAATAATAATAATAATAATAATAATAATAATAATAATAATAATAATAATATAAATAATAATAATAATATATAATAATAATAATAATAATAATAATAATAATAATAATAATAATAATAATAATAATAATAATAATAATAATAATAATAATAATAATAATAATAATAATAATAATAATAATAATAATAATAATAATAATAATAATAATAATAATAATAATAATAATAATAATAATAATAATAATAATAATAATAATAATAATAATAATAATAATAATAATAATAATAATAATAATAATAATAATAATAATAATAATAATAATAATAATAATAATAATAATAATAATAATAATAATAATAATAATAATAATAATAATAATAATAATAATAATAATAATAATAATAATAATAATAATAATAATAATAATAATAATAATAATAATAATAATAATAATAATAATAATAATAATAATAATAATAATAATAATAATAATAATAATAATAATAATTATAATAATAATAATATAATAATAATAATAATAATAATAATAATAATAATAATAATAATAATAATAATAATAATAATAATAATAATAATAATAATAATAATAATAATAATAATAATAATAATAATAATAATAATAATAATAATAATAATAATAATAATAATAATAATAATAATAATAATAATAATAATAATAATAATAATAATAATAATAATAATAATAATAATAATAATAATAATAATAATAATAATAATAATAATAATAATAATAATAATAATAATAATAATAATAATAATAATAATAATAATAAATAATAATAATAATAATAATATAATAATAATAATAATAATAATAATAATAATAATAATAATAATAATAATAATAATAATAATAATAATAATAATAATAATAATAATAATAATAATAATAATAATAATAATAATAATAATAATAATAATAATAATAATAATAATATAATAATAATAATAATAATAATAATAATAATAATAATAATAATAATAATAATAATAATAATAATAATAATAATAATAATAATAATAATAATAATAATAATAATAATAATAATAATAATAATAATAATAATAATAATAATAATAATAATAATAATAATAATAATAATAATAATAATAATAATAATAATAATAATAATAATAATAATAATAATAATAATAATAATAATAATAATAATAATAATAATAATAATAATAATAATAATAATAATAATAATAATAATAATAATAATAATAATAATAATAATAATAATAATAATAATAATAATAATAATAATAATAATAATAATAATAATAATATAATAATAATAATAATAATAATAATAATAATAATAATAATATAATAATAATAATAATAATAATAATAATAATAATAATAATAATAATAATAATAATAATAATAATAATAATAATAATAATAATAATAATAATAATAATAATAATAATAATAATAATAATAATAATAATAATAATAATAATAATAATAATAATAATAATAATAATAATAATAATAATAATAATAATAATAATAATAA
>OY482674.1:79606846-79755383 GCA_960531455.1 Urophora cardui
TACTTCTTTCGTTCGATCAAGACTTGAATACGCATCTTTTATTTGGTCACCCTATCATGAATGTCACGTAACTCGTTTAGAACGCATTCAGGAAGCCTTTTTACGCTTTCCCCTCCGCTCTCTTCGTTTTTCGGACCCTGTTCATTCCTATCAATCTCGCTGTCTATTACTTGGTATGAAGTCCCTCCAAACCAGAAGACAGATACTGTCACTGTCATTTGTCTTTAACATCATCTGTGGCTCCATTGATTGCCCTCCTCTACTTGCACGTATCCCATTTAATATCCCCGTCAGGCACCTTAGAAATCCACTCCCTTTCCATATTGCACATTTTAAATCGTTGTACGCTCAAAATGCTCCTGTTACTAGAGCCTTAATTGACTTTAATAAGCTATCCCAGTCTATTGAGATTGACTTCTCACTACCAAAGGGATTATTCATTTATTCACTTAACATGTTTCTTAAATAATGGGCCGTATTAATAAAAACCAAGCAAATGCTTTTACTCAAGATTTTAAAAATTTGACATTAATTTGTATGAACCAAATTTCAAAATTTGAGTGAGAGGTCTGAAATCTTAAGCAAAAGCAAATGCTTGGCTTTTATTAATATGACCCAATATCTTACTATTTTCGACTGGGTCCTTTCTGGCCCAATGTGCCCTTTATGGCATGCTTGCCCCTTACTGGGTATACTCAATTATTTAATTATACTTTCTATATTTTATTAAGTACTCCCTACAGAGTTAAATTTTGTATTCATTTCATTCATTTCTTTTAAATGCAACTATTGTTAATTATGTTTACATTATTTTTGAAGTATAACAGATAATGCCATTATACCTTAGTTTATGTAGATACATATTTATATATTTGATTAGCCTTTAAGACTTACTTTTGTATATCCTGGCTATTAATAAATAAATACAAATACAAATACAAATACAAATGATGTATCAACAATAAAACTTGGTTGAATTTACCAAATTTTCAGATGACAGTTACAGAGCCAAAATCATGTTTCAAACATCGTGTAATTTGGAAAAATTGTTGCTGTTCTATGTGTAAAGATCGATCGTGTTAATTTTACATGAATCGTGTTGATGATTTTTTTTCTGAGTGCATGCAGTGACTTTATGCAGTTATAAGGAAATATGCTAAAATTTTAGAAAATGTATGTACCATAATTTAATTTATAAGTGGTATGTCGTTAGAAACGTACTTTAATTATCTTTCGAACGGAGTAACTAGATACGGTTTGCGGGTATATGTAACTTCAGCGAAAAGAATTTTTGATTGAAGTTGTAGCCAAAAAGACCCAAAATTACGTTATCTCAAAACCCTAAAAAATAGGTTTGACCTCAGCGGGTTCATACCAGCCCTCCTCTATACCTGAAATTCTTGGTATTTTCTCAAATTAATTATTTGTATACTAGTGTTTTCAACATATAGCTTTGAATATGATATAAGTAAAATTTATCTACCCCCCCTAAATACGGCCTTGGTTGGATCAAATAGTGTACACTAAGTACGCGCCACGCTATAAGTATTTCATTTCATTTCATTTATTCATTAACCTAAATTAGTACAATAAGATTTGAGCTCTTTTAAGTACAGCAAAAAGTTTTATACATATGTATAATATAATGTTGGTAATCACATTCCTTAACCTAGTCCTCAGTATCTAAAGTAACAATAAAGATTGACAAAAATACATTTAAATGAGTTGGTCGGCTTACATATATTTACTTTTAGAAAAATAATTTAGAATAACTGTTCTGTAGTTGCTTTTGCACATGCTATTTCTTAGGGCGGTAGGGATAGAATTCCAAACGCGAATAGTGTTCACAAAGAAAAGTCTAGTGGATGGGATGGAGTTAAATATCGGGACAATTAGATCACACAGACGATTTTGGAAAAATGAGTTTATTGTAGAGATAGGTCGGAGTTTTAGTGATCATAAGACGAAAAAGGAAGATACAGCTTCTGGCCTTAAAGTAGTCAAATATTTGACATCCAAGAAGGCTGCACCTCCAGCGGGATATATGGTCAAATCGGCGAATTCCATACACGTAGCGAGTGATATGATTGAAAGCCACCTCTACCTTGTGAGCAGAGCATGAATCAAGCTTATTGTATACAAGCTCAGAATATGTCAAATATGGCAGGACAAGTTGAACAGCAAGTTTACGACGAATATTGAGTGGAGTGAACATGGCCGTCATCCGCAAATTGCGAAGTGCTCCGTACACCTTACCCACTGCCATGCTTACATGGTCAACACAAGACAAATTAGAGTTGATCACAAATCCCAGATTAGAAAGAGAAAATAATCTTGCCTACTTGGAGTGTGTTTACGCAAATCCTCGAAGATTCGCGAGCAGTGTACACTATTTGCAAAACCTTTTTCGCTGAAAATAAATACTGTGGTAGTGCGTTTATTAGTGAAAGACAAGTACAAGTAGATAATATAATTGGACGGCCGCAAATACAAATACGGTATACAGTAGTCTGACTTAGCCCGTGGAGATCATCTGCGTCGTCTTGAATCTGTCCGGATTATAGAATACATGCAAACATAGATACTTAGCAGTTCAAATGAATTTTAATGACACACATATCTCACTTCTTTTCGACCCCAACATCGCAAAGCCACTAGCACCTGCAATATCGCTGAAGTCCCTAAACCTTGTTTATCCATTGAGATATTAGCTTTTACCAAATTAACTATTCTTTTACGCTGTCCTTGATAAAACGACGCCTCATTCTAAATTCATCGTCGGGCAACAAGAATGCGCCAGTCCTTACACGATACCTTTTTCCTTGCGAAAGGTGCCCCGAGTCATGTTTATTACAAGATCTAAAAATATGCTCACATTTCCATATGTGTATGTATGTACATACCCAGCAGTATTCGAGGTAAAGAGTTGCATATTCAGTAGAATATACAGTATGAAAAATAATACCTTGAGCTGGGTTCAAAAGCCATTGCCTGAAAAATTAACTGAATACGCAGTGAAGGCATCAGTGCTATTGAATTTTGATTTTTCCTATGGAACTTCTCCCTGTGCCTTCAGGCCTTTTTCATACAGAAACTCTCCCTTCTCGTTCGGCAGTTTTTATGTCAAAAGGGAGAGTTCAGATTTTGGAACTACATCTCTACTGAATAATAAAATAATATAATATTGCACTGGCACGTTTATAACTCTGACGAGTTTTATGGCCGAGCTTCTCTCGTAATTCATGGTGTGCTCCTTAAGTTTTGGGTTTCCTACTAATTGGGTGGATCTACAGTTTTATGCCAGCTCCGAACGGCGAATGCATTTTTTGTGAGAAGCTTTTTCAAAGCAGAAATACACTCGGAGGGCATCCCGCCTACTGCCGAGAGGTGACCGCTATTTCTAAAAACCCAATAATTGGATTTTAATTAATTACAAAAATTTTGTTTGGTTTTTGTCCGGACCGGGGTTAGAACCCGAGACTTCTGGTATGGCAGGCGAGCATTCTACCCACTGCACCACAGTGGCCATCTCTACTGAATATTCAGTAGGAAATATGTGCTGCTTTCCAGCTGACCAATACTGGGCGTTTCGGTTTTTTTTTTTTTGAATTTGAAATTTTTCTTTATTTTTTGAAGTTATTGTTTTATAAAGAGCTTATAAAAGGGTAAAGTTTGTTATAAATTCGATTCCATTTTATCTGATTTTTAAGAGCATTTTAAATTTATAAATTGTTTATGAATAATGTTTTTGCTTATTTGATTGATAAACTGTTTATAAACCTTTGATATGTTTTTATGAATAAGGCTGATAGTATTTCGGCACAAAGTTATAACTAGGGCATGGAAATCTATGTAAATACATGTTTTTCTTAGATTTAGGTAGATCCAAATAAATAAACAATCTTTGCGAATCGTGAAATTGTCTTAAAAATGGCATTCAAATGGTTTTGCATATTTTGTATATTTTGGTCATATATGCATATTTTTACATATTTTGCGTTGTTTGCATTTTTTTATTACATATTTCGCATTATATTGCCTTTTTCTGTAATTTGCTAGTTGACAGTTTTATACAAACGAAATTCATACATAACAGCCATCTGACGACGAATAGAGTTTCGTGTGAACACGGCTATTATTAGTATTTTCGATACGGTGCATACCTGTCGACAAAGAGCCGTTTTCAAACATGCTCCTATTACCTCTGTGGATGTAGAACGTTCGTTTTCTATGTATAAGAGCTTTTTTTGACCGAATCGGCAAAGTTTTCTTTTTGAGAATATGACAAAATATTTCATTGTGTACGCTAATGAATCGTTGAATAAGGATTAGCCTTTGCAAATTATGAAATGTTCAAGACTGAATTTATGTATCTATATATATATATATATAAACATACACATGTATAAACGTACAACGTAAGAGCAAAATTGAATTAAAAAATGTTTGTACCTAATTTATTTAACTATTGTAACTTCAATAAACATGAACTATCTGAAGTTGAAAAATTTGAATTAATGCATTTTTTTTTTGATTTTTTGTTGCATTTTTTATGCGCATATTTTTTATTTTTTAGTACATGAAATTCCATGCCCTTATTATAATACTATTTTATGTTCATGGCTGGTATAAAAAGCAGCAAATGATAGTATATCGCTCATTTACTTCAATACTATCATACCTTAGTAAGCTAATTTTACGAAAAAGCCCTTTAAGTTTTCGATAGCTATATATGTATGTACATGTATGTACAGATAATTGATAATAATAATTTGATCTCAAACTAAATTTTCAATATATAATAATACAATGGCGCTTTATAACTCTGACGAGTTTTATGGCCGAGCTTCTCTCCCAATTCGAGGTGTGCTCCTTTTTGTTTTTCCTACTAATTGGGTGGACCTACAGTTTTATGCCGGCTCCGAACGGCGAATGCATTTTTTGTGAGAAGCTTTTTGATGGCAGAAATACTTTCGGAGGGTATGCCGCCCACTGCCAAGAGGTGACCGCTGCTCTTAAAAAACCCAATAATTGGATTTTTACTAATTAGAAAAATTGTTTTGGTGTTTAGCTCAGACCGTGGTTTGAACCCGAGACCTCTGGCATAGCAGGCGAGCACTCTACCCACTACCACCACAGCGGCCAATATATCAGACCGAAATTTCGTCATATAATGCACATACATATATGTACATACACACACATGCATGCATACTCATCCTTACCTGAAAACTCACGTTTTTGACTTATTATACTTTTGAAGTAAATAGGCTAAAAGTAAGTATATATGTAAATATTCTATATAAAATTGCATTAGTTAATATATTAGCGATTTTAAAGAGTAAACATATGTCAAAACTGCTCAGCAATGCTTTTCTCTCTAGCTACATATGTGTACATATGTATGTACATTAAGGTGGGGTGAAATTTGTTTTTTGGAAATTCAATGTGTTTCAAAGCCAGAACGGCACCTTTCTAGCCCAGTAATAAGCCTTTAAAATTTTATTGACCTACTTGCATGTTTAGAGGTGCCCCCAGCCCCACAAAGTTGAAAAAATAGCACGATCTGGTACAAATGTGAAATTTCTAAAATTATATCAAAAAACAAAGTATGAGGATTGATAAAGATGGCTAAGCTGAGCCTTAAAGTGAATTTTTTTTTTTTGAAACAACAACAACAAAAGTTATTAAAGGTCAATGTTTATATTATGCATTATTTAAATTGCCAATTAGTCGGAAAAATAAAAAGGAGCACACCTCGATTTGGGAGAGAAGCTCGGCCATAAAACTCGTCAGAGTTATAATAGCGCCATTGTATTATTATTATTTAAATTGCAATTACTTAAAAACTACTGAACCGATTTCGAATATTTTTACACCATTCGATAGGTATTTTTATTCGCTTTAATTTGATATACATTTTATGTGGGTTCCATAATACCCCCCTGCGGGGGTCAATCCTCCTTTTACTCCCCTTACTTTTCATACATAAAATGCATATCAAATTAAAGTGAATCAAAACACCTATCGAACGGTATAAAAACATTCGAAATCGGTTCAGTAGTTTTTAAGTAATTGTAATTTAAAAAATGCATAATATAAACTTTAACCTTTAATAACTTTTGTTGTTCTTGTTTCAAAAAAAAAAAATAAATTCACTTTAATACTCTGCTTAGTCATCTTTATCAATCCTTCGTTTTTGATTTTATAATTTTGAAAATTTCATATTTGTACCAGGTCGTGCTTATTGATTTCAACTTTGTGGGGCTGGGGGCAGTTCAAAACGTCATCCTATCGCCATAAAATTTTGTGGGCTTCATTAACTCGTATAAAGGCAACTTTTCATTGCTGGTACGTTCAAAAAAATAACAAAAACAAAATCTCCATATGTTTTCACTCCACCTTAATGTACATCTATATTGAGAGGATTAAGGGACAAACAAAATTTTTTTTCTGATCCCGCCAAATTCCGCCGCAATGGTTTTTTTCTTGTAACTTTGTTATTTATCATCCCATTTTTAAAATCGTTTCAAGGCAACATTGTCATGAATTTTGAAGCACTTTCATTTGGCAATACAAAGAGGATAACTCATGGACATACAAATAAGTTAGCTGACCCAACTATGTGAAAACGACTTCAGAGCTCAAAAGGATATTAGAAGGAAATGTAGAGTTTCAAAATACGAAACTAATGACGTATCAATTTTAAAAATCGGACGATAAATAACAAAGTTACAAGAAAAAAACAATTTCGGCGGTATTTCGCGGGGTCCAAACAAATTTTTTTTTGTGTCCCTTAACCCTCTCAACATAAGCTTCAAATTTAGGGGCGGACTTTTACAACATTTTTTTTTCGACCCTATCTAATGTACACTCAGGGGAAAACAGCATTTTAAATTCAAAAATAAAATTTTTGTGTTCATAATGCACGTTTTAAACCAAACCATTTTTATTTTAGCAATGAAAATTTTTAAATTAAAAATGAAATTTTTGAATTAAGAATGAAACTTTTGAAGTAAAAATGCATTTTGGATTTAAAAAGGAACATATTTAAATTAAAAATGAAAATGAATGTTGATTCAAAAACTCGCTTTGTTCAAAATTTTTTTGTGAGATAATATTGTTTTGCGAGAAATCCAATAAAAACAATAATGAGAATTGATTTTTTTTAATTTTGTGTTTACAAAGATTCATACAATTCATGGATTCTTTTTTAGGAAAAGGGAAGTATAAATGGGTTACTACAATTCAATATAATGTTTAATGTTGCACTATGTGATGGCGTTGGATTGAATTTCAGGTCGATGTCATGGTTAGAATCCGGAGGAGATTATAAAATAAAGAAGAAAAAGGAGAATAAGAAAAATTTAAGGCGAAGTACAAAAGAAGAGGAGAACAAGCGGAGGCTATATTTTTGTAATTGGGACTCGGATTGAGAGAAGATGAAGAGAATGCCGTTGGATACAATTTCGAATCCGGAAGAGAAAATGATATAGAGAACACTGCCTCGTTTTTTTCTCATAGTGCTTAAAATAAAAATAAACATTTTTAAATATAAAATGTTTTTTTTTGATTTGCAGATTTTACAATGAACATTTTTTAAATAAAAATGTTGGTATTTACATCACTTTTGCCCATTTTAAGCACGTTTTCACATTTTTTTATAATTTTTTTTCCCTGAGTGTACAAAACATTAAAATGTTTTGGTTTTTTGAATTTCACTTTATTTTTCAATTTATTTACAATACCTGGAAAGGTAAGTATTTTCCTAATATTATGAACATTTCTTTTACAACAGAAATGAAAATTGGAAAATTATTTTTAAAGTTTGACCTTAGATATGTATATACCTATCTTTCAGAGGCGGTCGCTTCATACAAGCCGAGAAGCCTGGCTTGCGTACACATTTTCGTTCATTTCATACGTAATTCTTTAAAAAAATGTTATTTTACGTTTTAGATGTGTTTACTATTTAAGTTCTCAATAATATAGCCCCCACTGTAACATGCCCCTAAAAGCCTGCTAAGAAAATCCACCACCTCACAATGTGTCGTGGCCACACGACAGACACGAATGTAAATTAATACCAGTATTCTGTAACTCCGTCTCATCTCAAGTCACAAAATTTGAGATTTGAGACATGAGATATTTTTGGTATTCTGTAAGCCACAGTCACTAAAAATTTCACCAAAGACTGTGGTAAAATGTATTGAGACTGTTTGAGATAACAAAATAATTTAACGAATACTCACTAATGATTACATACGAAAATAGGTTTTGGAAATGAATTTATGAGCAATATATTGCATTAAAAAAATAAAGCGTATAATTACTACTTATCACTTATAAAAATAGTTATGAATATAATGTTTTATGAGTGTTTTATCTGAACCGATTCGCAAAAAAAGTCATATAACGTAAAACATTGAAATATCGATAAATATCGTATCACATCACTATTTACACTTGATCAAAATGGCGGGAAAAAGTAAGTTAGCAAAACCAGCAAAATTTTATTATTTTGCTAATTTCATACAAATAAACTTTTTTATTAGAGAAAATAGCAAGCGAACAAGCAAAGAGCAAGCAAATTGTAAGTTTTTGATGGTTTTGAAGTGGATTTTGTAAATCACACAAATTTAAATGCAACATTAAGTTTTGATGAGGTGAATATGGAATATAAAGTAATCGAATATGGTGTAGAACATATTTCAAATGTTTACAAATGCGGCAACCCTGTTAGTGCGCAGAAGTGATTTTTTATTCGGTGCTATATAATTTGATTTTTTAGATAGTTGTGTTTTTCAAAAACACATAGTGGCTGTGCCTCCTGTGTGGAGAAATATAAAAACTTGAAAGCTAAGTATCGAAAAATACTTAAATTATACTTGCAAAATTACATTTGTACATGTGTATGTATGTATTTACATATTTACATATGCATGTACATAGTTAAGTGCGTGTAATAAGCAACAACAATTGTTTTTTGTCTCCTTTTACTCGCATAGATTTTCTCAAACCAGCTGTGCAGGAAAGCAAGTGGCGCTGCCATTCGTACTACCGATATTTAGTGATGGGCGAGTCCGAGATGTTTTATACGATTCTCTCGATTGTTGAAACATCTCGAATGCTCTCGATGGTTTTCATTCGTATTCGAGTCAAGTCGTAAATGGCCGTCAGTCGAAACAATCGCCAAAACATCTCGGACTCGCCAATGATTCCTCCCGTTTTCAAAGCAACCCTACATTTCGGACTCGCTGCAAAAAATACATAACATTTGTTGTTGCCGCTTGAATATCAAAATTGCTTAAAAAAGTATACAGTGGTACAAATCTATTGCCGTTGTTACTGCTCGTAAAATTAATTTGTTTCGAAAGCGTCTCACTTCAGAAAATTTATTAATGTATTAGTGTTTAAATAATTAATTGTATTTATTAAGCACGACACTCTTTAATTGTGATTGCAAAAATGCAGCGTCTATATATAGCATATTTTTCAATTTGGTTCATTTATTTACATATGTATTTGCCTCACTTCCATTGACAATCCTACTTTCTTCATCAACAACACTCATTCAGTTTATTTTATCAACTAAAACAAATCATCAAAACAACAGCCGGCCCGCCGACTCGGAACAGTCGCAAAAACATCTCGCTTGTGTAGTCGAGATGTCATCGAAACAACCTCCGACTCGCCGACTCGGAACAATCGCAAAAACATCTCGGTTGTGTAGTCGAGATGTCATCGAAACAACCTCCGACTCGCTGACTCGGAACAATCGCAAAAACATCTCGATTGTGTAGTCGAGGAGCGAGTCAACTTTTGACTCGATTGTGATTTTGCAACGATGGCGATTCTCTCGATTGTCTAAACATCTCGGACTCGCCCATCACTACCGATATTTAGTTCAACTATTGGCCGGTAGGTGGCGCTGCACGAACATCCAAGAGTGTAGAACTCAACCAGAGATCTGCCGCACTCTAAATCAGAGATCCCCAAAACTCTAACTGCAGCAGTGTTAGTAACTGCAGCAGTATTAGTAAAAAACGACTAGTTGAGTGCCCAGCTACTACCGTCGCATCGTTCAGTAGCTTGCGGGCAAGCAAAAAGACAACAACGTGTACGCATATATTTTTCGCTTTTATGCGCTGCTATACCACGTCGCACAATGAAAACGAAGTATGCGTGTACGTTGGTATGAAAACGAAGTATGCGTGTACGTTGTTATCTTTTTGCTTGCCCGCAAGCAACTGAATCGTCGCACGGTCGTAGATGGTCACCTAACTTTTGCGCTCTTACTACTAGTCCGGGAGCCAGCTGCCATTTTTGACGACCAATATTAAGAACACTAAGATTTTGTAGAATAGTTCTTTGAATACTCCTGGTAAAGGAAGTGAACGTCAGCTGGCGCATTTGCGGTGGGTGTGGCCGCGGCAGCCATCCAAAACCGCAAAATTTCGAAAAAAAAAAAACTTATATTAAGAGCACTGAGACTTTGTGTGTACTTTGTTTTTGATGCAAGGAAACAGAAAAAACTAATCAGCTGACTTTGGGGTGGGGGGAAGTACGTCAGCTGCGCCCCCCCAACATGTCAAAAATAGGCGAATTCTGAAGTCATATTAAGAGAGCTGAAATTTAAGGAGGTGATAGTAGACGGTACCAGTTTAACAAAAAAAAAACGTCAGCTGCAGTTTCCGTGGTGGAAAAAGTGCTCAGCTGGCGACCTAAAGATACGGCGCATCGTTATGGGCGCGGGCGCGATGCAACTTTCACTGCATCAGCTGAGCACTTTTCCGCTGCGAAAACTTCAGCTGACAATTTTTTTCATTTAAATCTTACTGATAACTGTTAGTTTACGAAGTTTTAGCTTTCTTAATATCGAATAACTATGTATTTTTATTAATCAAATATTGCGTACCTATATGCGCGCGCGCTACGCCTATATCACGGAATCGGCTACTTCGCTCTCATGCTTAATTGTGTTATAGACCACTAAATTATTATTTAATTCAATATTTAAGCATTTATGTAAAAAAAATACAATAATGTTATTCCAAATATTCGTTATAATCGCCCTCAAATCCTGGCTCGCTTTCGTGGTCGCTGGAGTCCATGTCGATCGTCGGAATCCGAGCCATGCGCTCGTCCTCATCTGTAGGAAAACATAATAAATAATATATTATAATATATAATTATGCATAAAAATAGCATAACATAATAATAAAACGATGCAACTATTGTGACCTGGTCTAATTTCTTTTTCTTCCTTGATTGTAACATCGCCGGCAGAAGGGGGTAGCTGTTCGCCACCGAACCATTTAAATACATAATCAGCAAGAATAAAATAATACTTTTCTAAAGCGAAATTTTGCGCTGAATATTATCTCCATTTTTTGTGGCAGACCCAGATTCTGAGATATCAGTTAAAATGTAGAAAAAACCACATAAGTATGCTATACTTTGCTCACATAAGCCTCATCAAAAAAGTTTATTAGACATCCTATCGATTTGACATATAAGGACAGCTGGTAAAAGCAGTTCCAACAAATATTTTTTGCCTTCATACTCAAAATTGGTCAAGTAGTTTGGTTACAATAGCAAAAAAATCGAATTTTTGTATAGAAATTTCAGATTCGACTGTCCTAAAATCATAAAAGCTGTATAGGGGAGAAAAATTTAGCCCCCGTATCCTATAGATAATTTAATTTTGAAGGTTTTAAGACTACCTTTGCAATAATCGGATGCACCATTATTTATATTTAGCTATTTTTATAGAAGGTGTTTAACCAGAAATTTTCCGGCAGAGTAAAATTTCAACAACAAAAATTCGGTTCCTCTGTACAACTTTATTTAGGAATAACATTTAACATTATTTCTTTCTCATTTATTACATGTTTTGAAGTGCATATGTCTCTCAAAATCAGAAATCCACAAACAGAACAAAAGTTCTCACTGTGTACATATTTCACGATGGATTGGGTCCTTTGGTTACTGCTTGGAGCAGTTTTAAACAAACTGTTTGTGGAAATCTAGGTAACAAAAATTTAATTTATTGCAAAATTATGGAGCAAACAAATTTAATATGCCGCCTAAAATTCATTGCTTGCATTCACTACTTGATAATTTCCCTACAAATTTAGGTGCTGAAAGTTATGAATATGGTGAGAAATTTCATCAGGGCTTAATAGTTTTTGAAAGGCGATATCAAGGATCTTGGTAGGAGGATATGATGGGAGATTATTTTTGGACAATCATACGTGTAACAAAACCAGAAAATCACTAAAGAGTATTCAAAAGTAATTACTCACATCAATCATTATTTATCCTCTCCTTAAAATCGCGAAATACAGATATTTTTTATTCAATTAATTTGTTTTCCTATTAATCGCTGTTTTCAGAGACACACTTCAAAACTCGTAATAAATGGGAAAGAAATAATGTTAAATGTTATTCCTAAATAAAGTTGTACAGAGGAACCGAATTTTTGTTGTTGAAATTTTACTCTGCCGGAAAATTTCTGGTTAAACACTTTCTATAAAAATAGCTAAATATAAATAATGGTGCATCCGATTATTGCAAAGGTAGTCTTAAAACCTTCAAAATTAAATTATCTATAGGATACGGGGGCTAAATTTTTCTCCCCTATACAGCTTTTATGATTTTGGGACAGTCGAATCTGAAATTTCTATACAAAAATTCGATTTTTTTGCTATTGTAACCAAACTACTTGACCAATTTTGAGTATGAAGGCAAAAAATATTTGTTGGAACTGCTTTTACCAGCTGCCCTTATATGTCAAATCGCTAGGATGTCTAATAAATTTTTTTGATGAGGCTTATGTGAGCAAAGTATAGCATACTTATGTGGTTTTTTCTACATTTTAACTGATATCTCAGAATCTGGGTCTGCCACAAAAAATGGAGATAATATTCAGCGCAAAATTTCGCTTTAGAAAAGTATTATTTTATTCTTGCTGATTATGTATTTAAATGGTTCGGTGGCGAACAGCTACCCCCTTCTGCCGGCGATGTTACAATCAAGGAAGAAAAAGAAATTAGACCAGGTCACAATAGTTGCATCGTTTTATTATTATTATATTTATTTTTATGCATAATTATATATTATAATATATTATTTATTATGTTTTCCTACAGATGAGGACGAATGCATGGCTCGGATTCCGACGATCGACATGGACTCCAGCGACCACGAAAGCGAGCCAGGATTTGAGGGCGATTATAAGGAATATTTGGAATAACAGTATTGTATTTTTTTACATAAATGCTTAAATATTGAATTAAATAATAATTTAGTGGTCTATAACACAATTAAGTACGAGAGCGAAGTAGCCGATTCCGTGATATAGGCGTAGCGCGCGCGCATATAGGTACGCAATATTTGATTAATAAAAATACATAGTTATTCGATATTAAGAAAGCTAAAACTTCGTAAACTAACAGTTATCAGTAAGATTTAAATGAAAAAAATTGTCGGCTGAAGTTTTCGCAGCGGAAAAGTGCTCAGCTGATGCAGTGAAAGTTGCATCGCGCCCGCGCCCATAACGATGCGCCGTATCTTTAGGTCGCCAGCTGAGCACTTTTCCACCACGGAAACTGCAGCTGACGTTTTTTTTTTGTTAAACTGGTACCGTCTACTATCACCTCCTCAAAATTTCAGCTCTCTTAATATGACTTCAGAATTCGCCTATTTCTGACATGTTGGGGGACGCAGCTGACGTACTTCCCCCCACCCCAAAGTCAGCTGATTAGTTTTTTCTGTTTCCTTGCATCAAAAACAAAGTACACATAAAGTCTCAGTGCTCTTAATATAAGTTTTTTTTTTTCGAAATTTTGCGGGTTTGGGTGGCTGCCGTAGCCACACCCACCGCTACCATGGCAGCTGACGTTCACCTCGTTTATTAGCAACACGAGGGCAACATTACCTGAAAATCTTAGCTCTCTTAAAATGTGTTACTCAAAATGCCAGCTGGCTCCCGGACTATACGACAAAACGAGAGAGTATAACAATCTGTGTGAGTTGAGCGTTGCACCTCAGTGCTATGAAACGAAGACCCCTGCTCTAAATTATAAACAACTAGAGGTTACCCGTTTCAAAAAAAAAAAATAAATTCACTTTAATACTCTGCTTAGTCATCTTTATCAATCCTTCGTTTTTGATTTTATAATTTTGAAAATTTCATATTTGTACCAGGTCGTGCTTATTGATTTCAACTTTGTGGGGCTGGGGGCAGTTCAAAACGTCATCCTATCGCCATAAAATTTTGTGGGCTTCATTAACTCGTATAAAGGCAACTTTTCATTGCTGGTACGTTCAAAAAAAGAACAAAAACAAAATCTCCATATGTTTTCACTCCACCTTAATGTACATCTATATTAAGAGGATTAAGGGACAAACAAAATTTTTTTTCTGATCCCGCCAAATTCCGCCGAAATGGTTTTTTTCTTGTAACTTTGTTATTTATCATCCCATTTTTAAAATCGTTTCAAGGCAACATTGTCATGAATTTTGAAGCACTTTCATTTGGCAATACAAAGAGGATAACTCATGGACATACAAATAAGTTAGCTGACCCAACTATGTGAAAACGACTTCAGAGCCTTTTGAGCTATTAGAAGGAAATGTAGAGTTTCAAAATACGAAACTAATGACGTATCAATTTTAAAAATCGGACGATAAATAACAAAGTTACAAGAAAAAAACAATTTCGGCGGTATTTCGCGGGGTCCAAACAAATTTTTTTTTTGTGTCCCTTAACCCTCTCAACATAAGCTTCAAATTTAGGGGCGGACTTTTACAACATTTTTTTTTCGACCCTATCTAATGTACACTCAGGGGAAAACAGCATTTTAAATTCAAAAATAAAATTTTTGTGTTCATAATGCACGTTTTAAACCAAACCATTTTTATTTTAGCAATGAAAATTTTTAAATTAAAAATGAAATTTTTGAATTAAGAATGAAACTTTTGAAGTAAAAATGCATTTTGGATTTAAAAAGGAACATATTTAAATTAAAAATGAAAATGAATGTTGATTCAAAAACTCGCTTTGTTCAAAATTTTTTTGTGAGATAATATTGTTTTGCGAGAAATCCAATAAAAACAATAATGAGAATTGATTTTTTTTAATTTTGTGTTTACAAAGATTCATACAATTCATGGATTCTTTTTTAGGAAAAGGGAAGTATAAATGGGTTACTACAATTCAATATAATGTTTAATGTTGCACTATGTGATGGCGTTGGATTGAATTTCAGGTCGATGTCATGGTTAGAATCCGGAGGAGATTATAAAATAAAGAAGAAAAAGGAGAATAAGAAAAATTTAAGGCGAAGTACAAAAGAAGAGGAGAACAAGCGGAGGCTATATTTTTGTAATTGGGACTCGGATTGAGAGAAGATGAAGAGAATGCCGTTGGATACAATTTCGAATCCGGAAGAGAAAATAATATAGAGAACACTGCCTCGTTTTTTTCTCATAGTGCTTAAAATAAAAATAAACATTTTTAAATATAAAATGTTTTTTTTTGATTTGCAGATTTTACAATGAACATTTTTTAAATAAAAATGTTGGTATTTACATCACTTTTGCCCATTTTAAGCACGTTTTCATATTTTTTTATAATTTTTTTTCCCTGAGTGTACAAAACATTAAAATGTTTTGGTTTTTTGAATTTCACTTTATTTTTCAATTTATTTACAATACCTGGAAAGGTAAGTATTTTCCTAATATTATGAACAATCATTTTTCTTTTACAACAGAAATGAAAATTGGAAAATTATTTTTAAAGTTTGACCTTAGATATGTATATACCTATCTTTCAGAGGCGGTCGCTTCATACAAGCCGAGAAGCCTGGCTTGCGTACACATTTTCGTTCATTTCATACGCAATTCTTTAAAAAAAGGTTATTTTACGTTTTAGATGTGTTTACTATTTAAGTTCTCAATAATATAGCCCCCACTGTAACATGCCCCTAAAAGCCTGCTAAGAAAATCCACCACCTCACAATGTGTCGTGGCCACACGACAGACACGAATGTAAATTAATACCAGTATTCTGTAACTCCGTCTCATCTCAAGTCACAAAATTTGAGATTTGAGACATGAGATATTTTTGGTATTCTGTAAGCCACAGTCACTAAAAATTTCACCAAAGACTGTGGTAAAATGTATTGAGACTGTTTGAGATAACAAAATAATTTAACGAATACTCACTAATGATTACATACGAAAATAGGTTTTGGAAATGAATTTATGAGCAATATATTGCATTAAAAAAATAAAGCGTATAATTACTACTTATCACTTATAAAAATAGTTATGAATATAATGTTTTATGAGTGTTTTATCTGAACCGATTCGCAAAAAAAGTCATATAACGTAAAACATTGAAATATCGATAAATATCGTATCACATCACTATTTACACTTGATCAAAATGGCGGGAAAAAGTAAGTTAGCAAAACCAGCAAAATTTTATTATTTTGCTAATTTCATACAAATAAACTTTTTTATTAGAGAAAATAGCAAGCGAACAAGCAAAGAGCAAGCAAATTGTAAGTTTTTGATGGTTTTGAAGTGGATTTTGTAAATCACACAAATTTAAATGCAACATTAAGTTTTGATGAGGTGAATATGGAATATAAAGTAATCGAATATGGTGTAGAACATATTTCAAATGTTTACAAATGCGGCAACCCTGTTAGTGCGCAGAAGTGATTTTTTATTCGGTGCTATATAATTTGATTTTTTAGATAGTTGTGTTTTTCAAAAACACATAGTGGCTGTGCCTCCTGTGTGGAGAAATATAAAAACTTGAAAGCTAAGTATCGAAAAATACTTAAATTATACTTGCAAAATTACATTTGTACATGTGTATGTATGTATTTACATATTTACATATGCATGTACATAGTTAAGTGCGTGTAATAAGCAACAACAATTGTTTTTTGTCTCCTTTTACTCGCATAGATTTTCTCAAACCAGCTGTGCAGGAAAGCAAGTGGCGCTGCCATTCGTACTACCGATATTTAGTGATGGGCGAGTCCGAGATGTTTTATACGATTCTCTCGATTGTTGAAACATCTCGAATGCTCTCGATGGTTTTCATTCGTATTCGAGTCAAGTCGTAAATGGCCGTCAGTCGAAACAATCGCCAAAACATCTCGGACTCGCCAATGATTCCTCCCGTTTTCAAAGCAACCCTACATTTCGGACTCGCTGCAAAAAATACATAACATTTGTTGTTGCCGCTTGAATATCAAAATTGCTTAAAAAAGTATACAGTGGTACAAATCTATTGCCGTTGTTACTGCTCGTAAAATTAATTTGTTTCGAAAGCGTCTCACTTCAGAAAATTTATTAATGTATTAGTGTTTAAATAATTAATTGTATTTATTAAGCACGACACTCTTTAATTGTGATTGCAAAAATGCAGCGTCTATATATAGCATATTTTTCAATTTGGTTCATTTATTTACATATGTATTTGCCTCACTTCCATTGACAATCCTACTTTCTTCATCAACAACACTCATTCAGTTTATTTTATCAACTAAAACAAATCATCAAAACAACAGCCGGCCCGCCGACTCGGAACAGTCGCAAAAACATCTCGCTTGTGTAGTCGAGATGTCATCGAAACAACCTCCGACTCGCCGACTCGGAACAATCGCAAAAACATCTCGGTTGTGTAGTCGAGATGTCATCGAAACAACCTCCGACTCGCTGACTCGGAACAATCGCAAAAACATCTCGATTGTGTAGTCGAGGAGCGAGTCAACTTTTGACTCGATTGTGATTTTGCAACGATGGCGATTCTCTCGATTGTCTAAACATCTCGGACTCGCCCATCACTACCGATATTTAGTTCAACTATTGGCCGGTAGGTGGCGCTGCACGAACATCCAAGAGTGTAGAACTCAACCAGAGATCTGCCGCACTCTAAATCAGAGATCCCCAAAACTCTAACTGCAGCAGTGTTAGTAACTGCAGCAGTATTAGTAAAAAACGACTAGTTGAGTGCCCAGCTACTACCGTCGCATCGTTCAGTAGCTTGCGGGCAAGCAAAAAGACAACAACGTGTACGCATATATTTTTCGCTTTTATGCGCTGCTATACCACGTCGCACAATGAAAACGAAGTATGCGTGTACGTTGGTATGAAAACGAAGTATGCGTGTACGTTGTTATCTTTTTGCTTGCCCGCAAGCAACTGAATCGTCGCACGGTCGTAGATGGTCACCTAACTTTTGCGCTCTTACTACTAGTCCGGGAGCCAGCTGCCATTTTTGACGACCAATATTAAGAACACTAAGATTTTGTAGAATAGTTCTTTGAATACTCCTGGTAAAGGAAGTGAACGTCAGCTGGCGCATTTGCGGTGGGTGTGGCCGCGGCAGCCATCCAAAACCGCAAAATTTCGAAAAAAAAAAAACTTATATTAAGAGCACTGAGACTTTGTGTGTACTTTGTTTTTGATGCAAGGAAACAGAAAAAACTAATCAGCTGACTTTGGGGTGGGGGGAAGTACGTCAGCTGCGCCCCCCCAACATGTCAAAAATAGGCGAATTCTGAAGTCATATTAAGAGAGCTGAAATTTAAGGAGGTGATAGTAGACGGTACCAGTTTAACAAAAAAAAAACGTCAGCTGCAGTTTCCGTGGTGGAAAAAGTGCTCAGCTGGCGACCTAAAGATACGGCGCATCGTTATGGGCGCGGGCGCGATGCAACTTTCACTGCATCAGCTGAGCACTTTTCCGCTGCGAAAACTTCAGCTGACAATTTTTTTCATTTAAATCTTACTGATAACTGTTAGTTTACGAAGTTTTAGCTTTCTTAATATCGAATAACTATGTATTTTTATTAATCAAATATTGCGTACCTATATGCGCGCGCGCTACGCCTATATCACGGAATCGGCTACTTCGCTCTCATGCTTAATTGTGTTATAGACCACTAAATTATTATTTAATTCAATATTTAAGCATTTATGTAAAAAAAATACAATAATGTTATTCCAAATATTCGTTATAATCGCCCTCAAATCCTGGCTCGCTTTCGTGGTCGCTGGAGTCCATGTCGATCGTCGGAATCCGAGCCATGCGCTCGTCCTCATCTGTAGGAAAACATAATAAATAATATATTATAATATATAATTATGCATAAAAATAGCATAACATAATAATAAAACGATGCAACTATTGTGACCTGGTCTAATTTCTTTTTCTTCCTTGATTGTAACATCGCCGGCAGAAGGGGGTAGCTGTTCGCCACCGAACCATTTAAATACATAATCAGCAAGAATAAAATAATACTTTTCTAAAGCGAAATTTTGCGCTGAATATTATCTCCATTTTTTGTGGCAGACCCAGATTCTGAGATATCAGTTAAAATGTAGAAAAAACCACATAAGTATGCTATACTTTGCTCACATAAGCCTCATCAAAAAAGTTTATTAGACATCCTATCGATTTGACATATAAGGACAGCTGGTAAAAGCAGTTCCAACAAATATTTTTTGCCTTCATACTCAAAATTGGTCAAGTAGTTTGGTTACAATAGCAAAAAAATCGAATTTTTGTATAGAAATTTCAGATTCGACTGTCCTAAAATCATAAAAGCTGTATAGGGGAGAAAAATTTAGCCCCCGTATCCTATAGATAATTTAATTTTGAAGGTTTTAAGACTACCTTTGCAATAATCGGATGCACCATTATTTATATTTAGCTATTTTTATAGAAGGTGTTTAACCAGAAATTTTCCGGCAGAGTAAAATTTCAACAACAAAAATTCGGTTCCTCTGTACAACTTTATTTAGGAATAACATTTAACATTATTTCTTTCTCATTTATTACATGTTTTGAAGTGCATATGTCTCTCAAAATCAGAAATCCACAAACAGAACAAAAGTTCTCACTGTGTACATATTTCACGATGGATTGGGTCCTTTGGTTACTGCTTGGAGCAGTTTTAAACAAACTGTTTGTGGAAATCTAGGTAACAAAAATTTAATTTATTGCAAAATTATGGAGCAAACAAATTTAATATGCCGCCTAAAATTCATTGCTTGCATTCACTACTTGATAATTTCCCTACAAATTTAGGTGCTGAAAGTTATGAATATGGTGAGAAATTTCATCAGGGCTTAATAGTTTTTGAAAGGCGATATCAAGGATCTTGGTAGGAGGATATGATGGGAGATTATTTTTGGACAATCATACGTGTAACAAAACCAGAAAATCACTAAAGAGTATTCAAAAGTAATTACTCACATCAATCATTATTTATCCTCTCCTTAAAATCGCGAAATACAGATATTTTTTATTCAATTAATTTGTTTTCCTATTAATCGCTGTTTTCAGAGACACACTTCAAAACTCGTAATAAATGGGAAAGAAATAATGTTAAATGTTATTCCTAAATAAAGTTGTACAGAGGAACCGAATTTTTGTTGTTGAAATTTTACTCTGCCGGAAAATTTCTGGTTAAACACTTTCTATAAAAATAGCTAAATATAAATAATGGTGCATCCGATTATTGCAAAGGTAGTCTTAAAACCTTCAAAATTAAATTATCTATAGGATACGGGGGCTAAATTTTTCTCCCCTATACAGCTTTTATGATTTTGGGACAGTCGAATCTGAAATTTCTATACAAAAATTCGATTTTTTTGCTATTGTAACCAAACTACTTGACCAATTTTGAGTATGAAGGCAAAAAATATTTGTTGGAACTGCTTTTACCAGCTGCCCTTATATGTCAAATCGCTAGGATGTCTAATAAATTTTTTTGATGAGGCTTATGTGAGCAAAGTATAGCATACTTATGTGGTTTTTTCTACATTTTAACTGATATCTCAGAATCTGGGTCTGCCACAAAAAATGGAGATAATATTCAGCGCAAAATTTCGCTTTAGAAAAGTATTATTTTATTCTTGCTGATTATGTATTTAAATGGTTCGGTGGCGAACAGCTACCCCCTTCTGCCGGCGATGTTACAATCAAGGAAGAAAAAGAAATTAGACCAGGTCACAATAGTTGCATCGTTTTATTATTATTATATTTATTTTTATGCATAATTATATATTATAATATATTATTTATTATGTTTTCCTACAGATGAGGACGAATGCATGGCTCGGATTCCGACGATCGACATGGACTCCAGCGACCACGAAAGCGAGCCAGGATTTGAGGGCGATTATAAGGAATATTTGGAATAACAGTATTGTATTTTTTTACATAAATGCTTAAATATTGAATTAAATAATAATTTAGTGGTCTATAACACAATTAAGTACGAGAGCGAAGTAGCCGATTCCGTGATATAGGCGTAGCGCGCGCGCATATAGGTACGCAATATTTGATTAATAAAAATACATAGTTATTCGATATTAAGAAAGCTAAAACTTCGTAAACTAACAGTTATCAGTAAGATTTAAATGAAAAAAATTGTCGGCTGAAGTTTTCGCAGCGGAAAAGTGCTCAGCTGATGCAGTGAAAGTTGCATCGCGCCCGCGCCCATAACGATGCGCCGTATCTTTAGGTCGCCAGCTGAGCACTTTTCCACCACGGAAACTGCAGCTGACGTTTTTTTTTGTTAAACTGGTACCGTCTACTATCACCTCCTCAAAATTTCAGCTCTCTTAATATGACTTCAGAATTCGCCTATTTCTGACATGTTGGGGGACGCAGCTGACGTACTTCCCCCCACCCCAAAGTCAGCTGATTAGTTTTTTCTGTTTCCTTGCATCAAAAACAAAGTACACATAAAGTCTCAGTGCTCTTAATATAAGTTTTTTTTTTTCGAAATTTTGCGGGTTTGGGTGGCTGCCGTAGCCACACCCACCGCTACCATGGCAGCTGACGTTCACCTCGTTTATTAGCAACACGAGGGCAACATTACCTGAAAATCTTAGCTCTCTTAAAATGTGTTACTCAAAATGCCAGCTGGCTCCCGGACTATACGACAAAACGAGAGAGTATAACAATCTGTGTGAGTTGAGCGTTGCACCTCAGTGCTATGAAACGAAGACCCCTGCTCTAAATTATAAACAACTAGAGGTTACCCGTTTCAAAAAAAAAAAAATAAATTCACTTTAATACTCTGCTTAGTCATCTTTATCAATCCTTCGTTTTTGATTTTATAATTTTGAAAATTTCATATTTGTACCAGGTCGTGCTTATTGATTTCAACTTTGTGGGGCTGGGGGCAGTTCAAAACGTCATCCTATCGCCATAAAATTTTGTGGGCTTCATTAACTCGTATAAAGGCAACTTTTCATTGCTGGTACGTTCAAAAAAAGAACAAAAACAAAATCTCCATATGTTTTCACTCCACCTTAATGTACATCTATATTAAGAGGATTAAGGGACAAACAAAATTTTTTTTCTGATCCCGCCAAATTCCGCCGAAATGGTTTTTTTCTTGTAACTTTGTTATTTATCATCCCATTTTTAAAATCGTTTCAAGGCAACATTGTCATGAATTTTGAAGCACTTTCATTTGGCAATACAAAGAGGATAACTCATGGACATACAAATAAGTTAGCTGACCCAACTATGTGAAAACGACTTCAGAGCCTTTTGAGCTATTAGAAGGAAATGTAGAGTTTCAAAATACGAAACTAATGACGTATCAATTTTAAAAATCGGACGATAAATAACAAAGTTACAAGAAAAAAACAATTTCGGCGGTATTTCGCGGGGTCCAAACAAATTTTTTTTTTGTGTCCCTTAACCCTCTCAACATAAGCTTCAAATTTAGGGGCGGACTTTTACAACATTTTTTTTTCGACCCTATCTAATGTACACTCAGGGGAAAACAGCATTTTAAATTCAAAAATAAAATTTTTGTGTTCATAATGCACGTTTTAAACCAAACCATTTTTATTTTAGCAATGAAAATTTTTAAATTAAAAATGAAATTTTTGAATTAAGAATGAAACTTTTGAAGTAAAAATGCATTTTGGATTTAAAAAGGAACATATTTAAATTAAAAATGAAAATGAATGTTGATTCAAAAACTCGCTTTGTTCAAAATTTTTTTGTGAGATAATATTGTTTTGCGAGAAATCCAATAAAAACAATAATGAGAATTGATTTTTTTTAATTTTGTGTTTACAAAGATTCATACAATTCATGGATTCTTTTTTAGGAAAAGGGAAGTATAAATGGGTTACTACAATTCAATATAATGTTTAATGTTGCACTATGTGATGGCGTTGGATTGAATTTCAGGTCGATGTCATGGTTAGAATCCGGAGGAGATTATAAAATAAAGAAGAAAAAGGAGAATAAGAAAAATTTAAGGCGAAGTACAAAAGAAGAGGAGAACAAGCGGAGGCTATATTTTTGTAATTGGGACTCGGATTGAGAGAAGATGAAGAGAATGCCGTTGGATACAATTTCGAATCCGGAAGAGAAAATAATATAGAGAACACTGCCTCGTTTTTTTCTCATAGTGCTTAAAATAAAAATAAACATTTTTAAATATAAAATGTTTTTTTTTGATTTGCAGATTTTACAATGAACATTTTTTAAATAAAAATGTTGGTATTTACATCACTTTTGCCCATTTTAAGCACGTTTTCATATTTTTTTATAATTTTTTTTCCCTGAGTGTACAAAACATTAAAATGTTTTGGTTTTTTGAATTTCACTTTATTTTTCAATTTATTTACAATACCTGGAAAGGTAAGTATTTTCCTAATATTATGAACAATCATTTTTCTTTTACAACAGAAATGAAAATTGGAAAATTATTTTTAAAGTTTGACCTTAGATATGTATATACCTATCTTTCAGAGGCGGTCGCTTCATACAAGCCGAGAAGCCTGGCTTGCGTACACATTTTCGTTCATTTCATACGCAATTCTTTAAAAAAAGGTTATTTTACGTTTTAGATGTGTTTACTATTTAAGTTCTCAATAATATAGCCCCCACTGTAACATGCCCCTAAAAGCCTGCTAAGAAAATCCACCACCTCACAATGTGTCGTGGCCACACGACAGACACGAATGTAAATTAATACCAGTATTCTGTAACTCCGTCTCATCTCAAGTCACAAAATTTGAGATTTGAGACATGAGATATTTTTGGTATTCTGTAAGCCACAGTCACTAAAAATTTCACCAAAGACTGTGGTAAAATGTATTGAGACTGTTTGAGATAACAAAATAATTTAACGAATACTCACTAATTGATTACATACGAAAATAGGTTTTGGAAATGAATTTATGAGCAATATATGGCATTAAAAAAATAAAGCGTATAATTACTACTTATCACTTATAAAAATAGTTATGAATATAATGTTTTATGAGTGTTTTATCTGAACCGATTCGCAAAAAAAGTCATATAACGTAAAACATTGAAATATCGATAAATATCGTATCACATCACTATTTACACTTGATCAAAATGGCGGAAAAAAGTAAGTTAGCAAAACCAGCAAAATTTTATTATTTTGCTAATTTCATACAAATAAACTTTTTTATAACAGAAAATAGCAAGCGAACAAGCAAAGAGCAAGCAAATTGTAAGTTTTTGATGGTTTTGAAGTGGATTTTGTAAATCACACAAATTTAAATGCAACATTAAGTTTTGATGAGGTGAATATGGAATATAAAGTAATCGAATATGGTGTAGAACATATTTCAAATGTTTACAAATGCGGCAGCCCTGTTAGTGCGCAGAAGTGATTTTTTATTCGGTGCTATATAATTTGATTTTTTAGATAGTTGTATTTTTCAAAAACACATAGTGGCTGTGCCTCCTGTGTGGAGAAATATAAAAACTTGAAAGCTAAGTATCGAAAAATACTTAAATTATACTTGCAAAATTACATTTGTACATGTGTATGTATGTACTTACATATTTACATATGCATGTACATAGTTAAGTGCGTGTAATAAGCAACAACAATTGTTTTTTGTCTCCTTTTACTCGCATAGATTTTCTCAAACCAGCTGTGCAGGAAAGCAAGTGGCGCTGCCATTCGTACTACCGATATTTAGTTCAACTATTGGCCGGTAGGTGGCGCTGCACGAACATCCAAGAGTGTAGAACTCAACCAGAGATCTGCCGCACTCTAAATTATAAACAACTAGAGGTTACCCGCGGGTTTCACACCACGTTTGAGTTAGTCCAAAAAAGTTACATAGAAAAATATCATTCTTGACGTCAAAGATAGTTTTCTTATTTTTTTTTTGTCCGTTGAGTACGTAATTATCTCATATGCCCAACACCAATTTTCAGTACCCTACTATAAATATTTCAAGAGATTGTCGCTGTAAAAATTCCAGTCTGTATGGGAGGTGCCCATCCCTGCTTTACGTTTTTACCCGTTTAATACATAGTTATCTCACATGCCCTCACACCAGTTTTCAGTACATTACTACAAACATTTACAGAGATATTCGCTGTGAAAATTTCAGTTTGTATGCGAGGTGCCCATCCCTGCTTTACCAAGACCTAGTGTTTTTCCCGTTTAATATATAGTTATCTCACATGCCCTCACACCATTTTTCAGTAGGTACCCTACTACAAATATTTCCAGAGATATTCGCTGTGAAAGTTTCAGTTTGTATGGGAGGTGCCCATCCCTGCTTTACTAAGACCTAGCATTTTTACCCGTTTAATACATAGTTATCTCACATGCCCTCACACCAGTTTTCAGTACCCTACTACAAATATTTCCAGAGATATTCGCTGTGAAAGTTTCAGTTTGTATGGGAGGTGCCCATCCCTGCTTTACCAAGACCTAGCGTTTTTACCCGTTTAATACATAGTTATCTCACATGCCCTCACACCATTTTTCAATACCCTACTACAAATATTTCCAGAGATATTCGCTGTGAAAGTTTCAGTTTGTATGGGAGGTGCCCATCCCTGCTTTACCAAGACCTAGCATTTTTACCCGTTTAATACATAGTTATCGCACATGCCCTCACACCAGTTTTCAGTACCCTACTAAAAATATTTCCAGAGATATTCGCTGTGAAAGTTTCAGTTTGTATGGTAGGTGCCCATCCCTGCTTTACCAAGACCTAGCGTTTTTACCCGTTTAATACATAGTTATCTCACATGCCTTCACACCAATTTTCAGTACCCTACTACAAATATTTCCAGAGATATTCGATGTGAAAATTTCAGTGACTTTTAATCAGATTAAAAATATGCCTATAGCAATTACCGGGTGAAAATACCTAGGTGTGCAAAGTTTCGTGAGGATCCGTTCAGCGGTTTTCTCGCCAATTGAGTTTAAACACAATTTCCATTTCACATTTATAATATAAGATATATTAGAATAGATTAATTAATACTAAATAAAATGAAATAAAATAAAACACAATAAAATAAAATAAAATAAAATAAAATAAAATAAAATAAAATAAAATAAAATAAAATAAAATAAATACAACAAAATAAAATAGATTAAAATAAAATAAAATACATGAGTGCCCCAGGCACTCACTCTAACAATAAAATATTGAGGAACAATGGGTATTTCACACTGAGGTGCAGTACCAATGAAAGCAACCTGAAGGTACATACACATAAAACATACGATCAAAGAGCACGATCCTGCTCTCCCGCTATTCCAGGAAATATTCCGCAATTTCCTCCATCCCAATCCTTAGGGAATTCAAACAACACAACAGCTGCATCTAACTCAAAAACGAGTAGTGAAATGCAAAAAGTGGGCGAAAAGGTTCAAACCGGAATGGACCGCTATATATCAGTAGTTAAAAGAAAGCGGTCCCCGGAAAAAAGTGGTAAACCTAATAAAGTTTTAACAAATTCCACGGTGAAAGAACCACCAAATGATGCACCCCAAGTAGCATTAGCCAATAACAGATTTAGCCTCCTTGCGCAAAAGGATGATAAGACTCCGGAAATACCGCAAAAAAATCCAAACCTCCACCAATCTACCTGAGAGAACCAAGTTCTGGCTTACTTGTAAACAAATTGATATCGTTGATAGGGGAGAAGAATTTCCACATTGTACCAATTAAAAAGGGAAATATCCAGGAAGTCAAAATCCAAACGTACGGCGAGGAATACTTCCGTAAAGTAACCAACGACTTTGAAAAAAACAAGAAGTCTTTCTATACATTCCAGCTGAAGAGTAGCCGCGGCTTGTCTGTTGTGTTGAAAGGAATAGAAATTTCCGTAAGTCCAACTGAAATTGAGAATGCTCTAAAAGAAGAAGGGTTAAAGTACGATATGTACATAATATAAAAAATAAATCGAACATACCACAGCCAATGTTTCGAGTAGAAATAGATCCAGAGTTCCAACTCTTAAAGAAGGGAGATGTACATTAGATAGGGTTGGTCCCCATACGAAAAAAAAAAGTTTTAAAAGTCCGCCCCTAAATTTGAAGCTTATGTTGAGAGGGTTAAGGGACACAAAAAAAATTTTTTTTGATCCCGCGAAATACCGCCGAAATTGTTTTTTTATTGTAACTTTGTTATTTTTCATCCGATTTTTTAAATTGATACGTCATTATTTTCGTATTTTGCAGCTCTACACTTCCTTCTAATGTTCTTTTGAGCTCTGATGTCGTTTTCACTTAGTTGGGTCAGCTAACTTATTTGTATGTCCATGAATTATCCTTTTTGTTTTGCCAAATGAAAGTGCTTCAAAATTCATGACAATGTTGCCTTTAAAGGGTTTTACTAAATTAATAAACAAAGAAGTTACGTCACTACGAATATTTAACGTAGCTATTATTTAATTTATTTTTTTAAGCAATTCAATATATGTAAAGTTGTGAAAGTCCAACCCTAAATTTGAAGCTTATATTGAGAGGATTAAGGGACAAACAAAATTTTTTTTCTGATCCCGCGAAATTCCGCCGAAATGGTTTTTTTCTTGTAACTTTGTTATTTATCATCCCATTTTTAAAATTGATACGTCATTGTTTTCGTATTTCGAAGCTCTATATTTTCTTCTAATGTCCTTTTGCACTCTGAAGTCAAATAACAAAGTTACATTAAAAAAAACTATTTCGGCGGTATTTCGCGGGATCAGAAAAAAAAAAAAATTTTTTTCTTTAATCCTCTCAATATAAGCTTCAAATTTAGGGTCGGCCTTGTACAACTTTACATATCCTGAATTGCTTAAAAAAATTAGTTAAATAATTGCTACGTTAAATAACTTCTTTGTGAAGTAACTTCTTTGTTTATTAATTTAGTAAAACCGTTTCAAGGCAACATTGTCATGAATTTTGAAGCACTTTCATTTGGCAATACAAAGAGGATAATTTATGGACATACAAATAAGTTAGCTGACCCAACTATGTGAAACGACTTCAGAGCTCAAAAGGATATTAGAAGGAAATGTAGAGTTTCAAAATACGAAACTAATGACGTATCAATTTTAAAAATCGGATGATAAATAACAAAGTTACAAGAAAAAAACAATTTCGGCGGTATTTCGCGGGGTCAAAAAAAAATTTTTTTTTGTGTCCCTTAACCCTCTCAACATAAGCTTCAAATTTAGGGGCGGACTTTTACAACATTTTTTTTTCGACCCTATCTAATGTACACTCAGGGGAAAGCAGCATTTTAAATTCAAAAATAAAATTTTTGTTTTCATAACGCACGTTTTAAACCAAACCATTTTTATATTAACAACGAAAATTTTTAAATTAAAAATTAAATATTTGTGTTAAGAATGAAACTTTTGAAGTAAAAATGCATTTTGGATTTAAAAAGAAATATATTTAAATTAAAAATGAAAATGAATGTTGATCAAAAACTCGCTTTGTTCAAAATTTTTTTGTGAGATAATATTTTTTTGTGAGAAATCTAACAAAACAATAATGAGAATCGATTTTTTTAAATTTTGTGTTTACAAAGATTCATACAATTCATGGATTCTTTTTTAGGAAAAGGGAAGTATAAATGGGTTACTACAATTCAATATAATGTTTAATGTTGCACTATGTGATTGCGTTGGATTGAATTTCAGGTCGATGTCATGGTTAGAATCCGGAGGAGATTATAAAATAAAGAAGAAAAAGGAGAATAAGAAACATTTAAGGCGAACTACAAAAGAAGAGGAGAACAAGCGGAGGCTATATTTTTGTAATTGGGACTCGGATTGAGAGAAGATGAAGAGAATGCCGTTGGATACAATTTCGAATCCGGAAGAGAAAATGATATAGAGAACACTGCCTCGTTTTTTTCTCATAGTGGAAAATTATTTTTAAAGTTTGACCTTAGATATGCCCTGCAAAAAAATGTGCGATCAATCCCGAAAGAGATTTGTCCTCGATTGATCTCTTTCGAGAACAATCGGTCCACAATTAGTCCCCAATTGTTCCCGTACGGGTATAAATGTAGACTAATTGTAGACCAAATGTTCCCGTCCGGGTATAAATGTAGACTAATTGTAGACCAATTGTTTACTAACGGGTATAAATGTAGATTAATCGCTTTCATCCCGAACGGGTGTAAATCTAGATTAATCGCTTTCATCCCGAACGGGTATAAATGTAGATTAATCGCTTTCATTCCGAACGGGTACAAATCTAGATTCCTTAAATGTAGACATTTTACAAAAATATGCAATGTATTTAAAAAATTGTAGAACAACCGGTAAAACGAATTGAACACCCTTTTTTAATAACAACTTTAACAAAATGTTGCCTAAAATATTCTATGAAAAAATCCTTTTCATTACGCTCATATAATGCATACTCAAAACTTTCAATTTTTTTAATTTATTTATTGAGATTTTTTTACAAAAGTAAAACATTATATAATCTTTATTTAAAAATATGCATGAACATTTACAATTTTTTAAGGAAAAATCTACATTTGTACCCGTTCGTGCTGAAAGCGATTGATCTACATTTGTACCCGTTGGGGACGAAAGCGATTAATCTACATTCGTACCCGTTCGGGATGAAAGCGATTGATCTACATTTGTACCCGTTCGGTATGTTAGTGATTAATCTACATTGGTACCCGTTCGGGTATACAAGTTGAACAATTAGTCTCTTCATAGGACATGCTCGAACAAATGCGATCAATTCACTCCATATAAAGGGATGTAAAATTGTATTAGTCGCATGCTCCCTTGCGATTGATCCCGGACACGTCCCGGATTAATCGCATTTTTTGCAGGGTATATAAGCAAAGAAATGACACGAAGATACATATATACGACCAAAAGTGAAGCAATTCGTTTAATGATACAAACGGATTCGATTCGTTTTGCATGCAAATGGTAGGTTCGATTTTTAGCATGTACACTCTGTAGAAAACAGCATCTTAAATTCAAAAATAAAATTTTTGTTTTCATAATACACGTTTTAAACCAAACCATTTTTATTTTAACAATGAATTTAATTAAGAATGAAACTTTTGAAGTAAAAACGCATTTTGGATTTAAAAAGGAACATACTTAAATTAAAAATGAAAATTAATGTTGATTCAAAAACTCACTCTTTGTTCAAAATTTTTTTGTGAGAAGTCCAACAAAAACTATAATGAGAATCGATTTTTTTTTAATTTTGTGTTTGCAAAGATTCATATAATTCATGGATTCTTTTTTAGGAAAAGGGAAGTATAAATAGGTTACTACAATTCAATATAATGTTTAATGTTCCACTATGTGATGGCGTTGGATTGAATTTCAGGTTGATGTCATGGTTCGAATCCGGAGGAGAATATAAAATACAGAAGAAAAAGGAGAATAAGGAGAACTAGTAAACCCGGGCCACGCGATGCTGTGGCTTTCAATTACACTGTGCGACAATTTGAGGGTGGAAGACCACTTATTTTCACATCTGAAAATTTTTTTGTATTGTCATTTTAAATTTGTCTTCCCTTAAAAATGACAGAATATAAATTGGCTTTAAGTCCATAGGTTCTCATTAATAAAATATAAAATTATGCATATGTATAGGTACATAGTTACTGGTTATTTTTATTTTCTGTGGACCTAGATTTTTTATATAAAGATTTTGTAGCGAAGTTTTATGCCGAATAATTTTCTAGGATATTTTAAACCTCCAAGAGGCCATTTTTCGTACTTCTCTTCCCCTTTATAGTTTCTTTTCTAGTTATCTTTCTCTTCCCCTCTCTCCTTTATTTGCGCTTCTTTTCCCTTTACCCATTTTATTTTCCGTACTCTTTCCTCTTGCTTCCTTTCCCTAGCCATTTCTGTCCCTTTCCTTTTATTACTCATATACAGGGTAAGATTTTCATGACACTTCAAATTTAAAAATCAGCAAACTTTAGCGTAAACATTTATTTTTGAACAGGTGGTAACCCTTTTTGTAAAAATTATAAATAATTATTAGTTTTCAAGCAAAGCCCTTTCATATGGCACATTAAATCAAAAAACCAAACAAACTATAGCGTAAAAATGAAAATTTTATCAGGTGGTAACGCTTCTTGTAAAAATTTTAATAAATTACTTATTTTCAAGCAAAGCCCTTTCATATGACACCTCAAATTTAAAATTCAAACAAACTATAGCGTAAAACTGAATTTTTGAACAGCTGGCAACCCTTTTTGTAAAAGTTGCAATAGACTACTCATTTTCAGGCCCAGCCCTTTCATAGGGCACCTGAAATTTAAAAATCAACCAAACTGTACAGCAGAATTAAATTTTTAAACAGGTGGCAACCCTTTTCAAAAAAAAATAAACCTTCCTGCTGTAATAAATGTTTTTTTTTTTTTTACGAGGAGGAAGCATCGAAAGCCTTTACCCCGTCAGTGTGGGACTCTAACCCGAACTAAACCTCCTACTGTCATCGTACCGAACCCCCCGGTACTACCGTCAAGCTACCGTCGGGAGGTGGGTTGAGCACTAGGCTCGCAGTCCGTAATGGTCGCGTTATTGCCCTCAGTCTGCCTTAGAAGGCTTCACCCATGTATTTTTGTATTTTTATAAAAGTGGTCAGTGTTAGGTGGTCTGCGGAGGCCAAAGCTCCGCACCACGCGCGGTGACGGATGCAGGAGGCCTAGCTCCTGTACGTATCCGTCCATAACGGATGCAGGAGGACGAGCTCCTGTACGTATCCGTTCCACTCTAAGTGTTCAATTTTAGGTGGTCTGCGGAGGCCAAAGCTCCGCACCACGCGCGATGACGGATGCAGGAGGCCTAGCTCCTGTACGTATCCGTAACGGATGCAAGAGGCCAAGCTCCTGTACGTATCCGTTTCATTCAAAGTTCACAATGTTAGGTGGTCTGCGGGGGCCAAAGCTCCGCACCACGCGCGATGACGGATGCAGGAGGCCTAGCTCCTGTACGTATCCGTCCATAACGGATGCAGGAGGACGAGCTCCTGTACGTATCCGTTCCACTCTAAGTGTTCAATTTTAGGTGGTCTGCGGAGGCCAAAGCTCCGCACCACGCGCGATGACGGATGCAGGAGGCCTAGCTCCTGTACGTATCCGTTCCACTCGAAGTGCTCAATGTTAGGTGGTCTGCGGAGGCCAAAGCTCCGCACCACGCGCGATGACGGATGCAGGAGGCCGAGCTCCTGTACGTATCCATTCCACTCGAAGTGGCAATTAGCGCTCCTTTAGTCGCCGCTGCTTCGCCGTATTCTCTCTAGGCTTCTCAGTGTTTTCATGGTGTTTGCTATTACGTCACTCGCTGCAGTCCATTTTGTCTTGCTTTCTAGCATATGCTTCACGAACGACTCGGGTGTATAGTCGCATCCAAATATTCTACGGAGCTTTTTTCCGGATTCGTAAAATCTTGCACACTCAAAGAATACGTAGTATGCATCCTCTATTGCTTGCCCCCCGCAGTGGTCGCACATTGGGTTCGACTCGTGCTTAAAGCGAAAGAGATAGGCCTTGAAACAACCGTGTCCAGATAGGAACTGCGTCATGTAGAAATCAACTTCACCGTGTGCTCTTTTCAGCCAGCCTCTTAGGTCTGGTATGCATCTATGTGTCCAGCGTCCTTTCGAGGTATTGCTCCACCTAAACTGCCAGCTTTGTATGCTGGCCTCCCGTGCCGCTGAGCGCTCGACTCCGTTTTGTGCAATCATTGCAGCTTCTTTTGCCAGTATATCTATGGGGTATAGCCCAGAAATAACCAGCGCTGCCTCTTCCGACACGGTTTTAAACGCGCAGCACACTCGCAGTGCACACAGGCGGTAAGTGGCGTTGATACCCCGGAAGTATGACTGACGCTCTGCAGCGTGGTGCCACACAGGAGCGCCGTAGAGGATTTGACTCCTTACAACGCACGCAAGTAGCTGTCGCCTTCTTTGCTTGGGTCCACGCGCATTTAACATTATACGTGTTAATCCTGATACGGTTGCCGAGGCCTTCTCTTTTGCGTACTCGAGGTGGGCTTTAAACGAAAGCCTTCTATCATAACCCCTAGGTACTTGACCGCTGGAAGCGTGGCTATTTCGTGATTTCCACATATAATTGTGGTATGTTCTACTTTTTTCCTGCTGGAGATGAGCACTGATTCTGTTTTATGTTCTGCGAGCTGTAGTCCATTTTTATTTAGCCACATTTGAACGTAGTTTATACTTTCTTCAGCCTTTTCACGAATATCGTCTAACTGTTTAGCAGTAATGACCAAAGCGACGTCATCGGCAAATCCATATATTTTAACACCTTTTGGAACTCTGAGACGTAATATGTCATCGTACATAATATTCCACAACAGTGGGCCGAGCACTGAGCCTTGAGGAACTCCACCAGTGACATTTATTCTCTTAGTGCCGGCTGATGTTTCATATTCGAGAGTCCGGCCTTCGAAATAACTTCGTATAAGCCTTCTCAGATAGATTGGTACCCCAATACGGTCCAGAGCATCTAGTACTTTTGCCCAGTTGGCAGTATTAAATGCATTCTTTACGTCGAGGGTAACTGCCAGGCAGTACTCTTTAGAGCCTGCAAGCCATCGTGTACCACTTATGGCGTCCTGTGCTACATTTTTTAAGGCACTTACAGGATGAGCTGTGGATCTTCCTTTTCTAAAACCGTACTGGTTTTCGGATATACCTCCTAATGCCAGAACATCCCTTTCGAGGCGGTTATAAATGACTCTTTCAAGTACCTTTCCAGCCGAGTCGAGCAAACATATGGGTCTGTAGCTAGATGGCAGTGTAAGATCATTGCCAGGCTTGGGTAGAAGCACCAATCTTTGATGTTTCTATATTGATGGGAATGTACCCTCTGCTAGACATGCGTTAAACAGCTTAGTGAATACCGAAGGTGCATGACAGAAAGCTGCCTTAAGTACCCTGTTAGGCACAGCATCTGGGCCAGGGGACTTATTGTCTTTGAGCCTCTTTGCGGCTTGGATAACTTCTTCGTCTGTTACTTTCTCAAAAGATTGCAGTATGCCGTTCGGGATGGGTGAAACTAGCTTCCTCTGTGTAGGGAATAGAGTGTTAACTACAGTATCCAGGAATATGGGACACGTTGGTGCTGAGTCTCTGGCGCTTTTCAGTTTTTTGGTTACAATCTTGTACGCTGTTCCCCATGGGTTATTCTCAGCGTCGTCGCAAAGTTCAAGAAAGCATTTGCGTTTGCTTTCTTTGATTGCCTTTTTCAATGAATGGCGATCCGCTTTGAATTTCTCCCTTAATTCCTCGAAGTTGGCTCTGCCCCTTGAGCGCTGGAAGCGCCTTCTTGATTGTATGCACTCCTTCCTTAGGGCATTTATGTGTTCGTTCCACCAGTAGGTTGATGATTGAGGTCGCGATTTCATTTTCCGCAACATTGACGCATCACAGGCTGCTCTTATATCTTTCATTATCCAAGTGGCCATGTCGTTCGCTCTACCTCCGTGTTCCGATTTTGGAAACATTTCTTTGAATACTTCGATATCAAATGCGCTAATTTTCCACCCTTGGCGTTTTAAGCGAGGTTGCTTGCTTAGCCGTGTCTGCTTGTAAAGCGACATCAATTAAGATCGCATTGTGGTCACTTTGTGTGTAGCAGTCACTAATTTTCCACTTCGACAATCCAAAAAGGTTGGCACTGACAAATGTGAGGTCAATAATAGATCCATGCCCGTTCCTTGAAAAAGTATTTTCTCGACCTGTATTAAGTAGAGCGACATCTAGGCATGCGAATGCTTCAAGCAGTGCTCTACCCCTCTGCGTAGTCCTTTGTGAGCCCCACTCGATTGCCCAGGCATTGAAATCGCCTGCAATTATAAAGCGCTGTCTGTTGGTTGCATCCCTGGCTATTTTCTCGACGATTCCCTCAAATATATCGAGAGGTGTGCTTGGCGGTATGTAGCAACTATAAACATAGATGTCTTCGATTTTTCCGCATACGAACCCATTTTCTGCTACTGCGGGTTCCACGTGCACAGGTTGTTGCCCGCAGGACCATACTGCTGCCTTGCCGCAAGTGCCTTGCATCCAATTTGTCGACCTTTTTTTGTATGGTTCGTTTAATATGCATACGTCAGCCTTCAGCTCTCTTACCGTTTGCGAAAGTAGGTCTTGTGCGGCTTCGCAATGGTTTAAATTAAGTTGCAGAAGTCTCATCGTGGTTTTAGCTTTCTAATCGCTTCCTTATATATTGGGCATTGGTTTCCTCCCGTGGAATGGTCGATTTTACTGGCTCCACGCCTAGCGCATAGTAGACATTTTGGTGCGCTGTTGCACACTTATGCCACGTGCCCTGTGCCGCCGCACTTGAAACACTTATCCTTAGCGTCGTCTTTGGTAGTGCAGTTCCTCGAAATATGGCCAAATTCGAGACACTTAAAGCATCGTTTATACTGAACTTTTGTTCGTATTCGGCATATAACCCAGCCTATCCGGACCTTACCATTAACTAGTAGCTTCCTAGCTATTTCCGCTGGCAAGGAAATAGTGGCTGTTTGCGTTCCGCCATAGGCTTTCCTAATGGATCGTAGGCACGACGGTTTCTCTTCGTAAGCCCCGAGTTGGGAGCTGATTGCTGCACAAACCTCTTCTCTTGTTGTCACTTCATCTATATCGCGAATTTCGCAGAGTGACTCCTCTGTCAGTGATTTAACCTCTGCTTTTCCAGCCAAAGCCTGTTCGACAGCTGATTGTAGCTTAACCGTATCAGTGTCCGACTGCTTAGTGAGCTGGAACAGCAGATCACCCTTCCCCGTTTTGCGGATCTTACGGACTAGGGTATTCATTTCCTTAAGTGACTGTTTATTTTTTACCATTTTTAGAATGTCGGCATAGAAAACGTCGCCGGTCTTCTTTATAATGATGGCATCTGCACGCGGAGCTTTAGGCTTTTGTCTCTTCTGCCTATTTACGGTTATCCAATGCCCTTCATTGGATATTTCCGCGTCTTTATCTGCCTTCTTTGCTGTCGCTTCTGAAGTGTCTGTTGAAGTTTTATTAACTTCCTTCATTTTTTTCGGGAGAGCTTCTGGAGAAGGTGTACCGCCGGATACTCTCTCTCGGTTTCTCTTAGGACGATGTTGTTGTTGCCGCAAAGAAGGGGTAGTTTGGGACAGCTTCGCCTCCTTCACGCTGGCTTTTCCTCCATTTATTTCCTCAGTTGCCTGGTCATAGGAAATCTTAATAGCTTTGACCAGGTCCTTGAAGCCCTGATTTATATTGCGCTTTCCACTTTTCGCAAAATCGTCCAGTTCGCTAATCAACTTTCCAAGGCTCTGGAAAGCGTTTTCGCCTTTTGATGTCCCGTTTGGACTCATATCCGCGCCTGTAATACGGGCCGCAGAGAAGATTGGAGGAGCCGAGCCCGGAGGAGACTGCGCTAGTCTCGACCGCCTGGCAAAGGGATTCTCCACATCACGTTCTGTCTCTGACCCAACGATTGGCGCCGTATTCTGCATTTCAGTGTTGTGTAAGACCTTTGCTGGAGACCAGCGGTCTACAACACCCACAAAAAAAAATTATTAATAATTATTATTATTTTTTATTTTTATTTACACCCAAATTAAGTGCTCCTGCCCCACAGTATATGTATATCGTAAAGCGGTTAGTGTATACGATATACGATATTGTGGTTCGTGTTCACACTAGTGGGTATCGTAAAAGCTAAGAATACGATCTTAAAGCTTTTTCACCTTCCGGTTGGTGTCGGCACTAATTTTTGTAAAAATTATGTGGTGGAAAATTCGTGGTGTTACCACTGCAATTTAATTAACCACTAATTAACCACTGAACATGCACTCGCAATCAGCTGTTTTGCCCCTCGGTTTGTGTGATTATTCTCTTTTTCTGTTTTGGCGCCTTCTCCCTGGAAAACCAAAAGGAGAATGCCCAGCGAAAAAGAATAATTTTGCAAATTACACTACTCGACAAATTTTGATAAATTTTAACCACCAAAAATGAAATTATACTTTTCTAAAGCGCAATTTTATGCTGATTCCGAATATCATCTCCATTTTTTGTGGCAGACCCAGTTTTTGAGATATTGGTAAAAATGTGTAAAAAGCCCTATATGCAAGACATTGCATCACATAAGTGCATCAAAAAGTTTTATTAGACATCGTGGCGATTTAGCATCTAGGAGGTGTTGGTAAAAGGGGCTCCAACAAACATTTTTTGCCTTCACACTCCAAAATTGGTTAAGTAGTTTTGTCACAATGGCAAAAATAATGAAAAAATTTGAAAAAAATGGAATTTTTTTAAAGAAATTTCAGATCAAACTGTCCTAAAGGATATGATGGGAGACTATTTTTTGGACAATCATACGTGTAACAAATGCAGAAAATCATAAAATAGTAGTCAAAAGTACTTACTCACATCGCTCATTACTTATCCTCTCTTTAAAATCGTAAAATGCAGATATTTTTTTATTCAATTAATTTTTTTTCCTATTAATCGCTGTTTTGAGATATTGTGCAATTAGAAATATGTAATAAATGGAATGAAATAATCTTGAGTATTACTCCTTAATAAAGTTTAATGAATAAACCCAATGTTGTTGTTGAAATTTTACTCTTCCCGAAAATTTTTGGTTAAGGTCTTCCAATAAAAATAGGTAAATATAAAAAATAGTGCATCCGATTATGGCACGATTAGTCTTAAAATGTTCACAATTAAATTATCTATAGGATAGGGGGGCTAACTTTTTATCCCCCATACAATTTTTCTGATTTTAGGACAGTCGAATCTGAAATTTCTTTAAAAAAATTCGATTTTTTTATCAAATTTTTTTCATTGTTTTTGCCATTGTGACCAAACTACTTAACCAATTTTGGAGTATGAAGGCAAAAAATGTTTGTAGGAGTTCCCTCTACCAGCACTTCCTAGATGTCAAATCGCCACGAAGTCAAATAAAACTTTTTGATGCACTTATGTGATGCAATGTCTTGCATAGATGGCTTTTTTCACATTTTTACCAATATCTCAAAAACTGGGTCCGCCACAAAAAAATTGAGATGATATTCGGAATCAGCGTAAAATTTCGCTTTAGAAAAGTATTATTTTATTCTTGGTGATTTTTGGTGTCGAGTAGTGTTATTTAAAAGGATACTAATCTTTTTTTTCCTGCAGCCGTTGGAGTTCTTGTTCGGAAAGTGGACACTTTTGTTCCCTTCCCAAGCACTTTGAATAATCTCTAACACTTTTACACCTCAAAGAAACAATAAAAAACAAGAGCAAAAAATTTTAGCGTTCTCTTGCTTTCACTTGTTCACACAAGCTCTGTAATAAATGTGAACTAGCCTTAATGTCATAAATGTGAACTAGGCTGAATGTACTAAATGTGAACTAGGCATAAGACTTAGGCCCGGTTTTACCAACAGGTCTCAACTTAGTTAAGCCGATTTTTTTACGTTTTCAGTTTCACCATGCAACTAAGCCAAGTCACAAGTTAGTCAGCTTTTGTCTTGACTAAAACTAAACTAAGAATTTGAGTCGCTTTAGCAAATTCCACTACCAAAAGAGCGAATATGACAAAAAATGAGCAAATACAGCAACCAAAAAACCCGGTATTCGCCATAAAAGGTTGGTTACAAAGCTATTTTCTTAGATTATTTGGTGAAACCCAAAAGTAAGTTAGCCTCAAATCTGGGCTAAACTAAGTCAAAACTTAGTTTTAGCTTTAGTCACGTTGGTGAAACCGGGCCTTAATGTCAACACTAGCACATGTATCATGATCAGCCTTGGGCACCACTACATTCAAGCCGTTACTAAAAAATGAGTGTGTGTTGGTGTGCCTACTGTAGGATAAAGTGAAAAATTACTAAAAAATAATCAGTCTGCATGCAAATTTTGAGCGAGCAGGGTCATGTGCGCACGCTTCGCGAAATTATGAAACAACGTACGTATACACATACACATGTATGTTATATGCCAGGGGTCTTCGTTTCATAGCACTGAGGTGAAACGCTCAACTCACACAGATTGTTATACTCTCTCGTTTTGTCGTAGTAAGAGCGCAAAAGTTAGGTGACCATCTACGACCGTGCGACGATTCAGTTGCTTGCGGGCAAGCAAAAAGATAACAACGTAAACGCATACTTCGTTTTCATACGAACGTACACGCATACTTCGTTTTCATTGTGCGACGTGGTATAGCAGCGCATAAAAGCGAAAAATATATGCGTGCACGTTGTTGTCTTTTTGCTTGCCCGCAAGCTACAGAACGATGCGACGGTAGTAGCTGGGCACTCAACTAGTCGTTTTTCACCAATACTGCTGCAGTTACTAACACTGCTGCAGTTAGAGTTTTGGGGATCTCTGTTATATGCAAACTTCTCGTAGTTTTGCTTGTTGTTTGGCATCTGCAAATAGAATAAAAGAATTTCAAGCGACGATGACCTGACGACCACTTGCTTTCACGCCAGTCGAAGGCAAACTGATTATTTTTCCTAAGCGACGATCGCCAAGTCCCATCGTAAGCGCTCTTTATTTGTCTGTAGTAGTGACAATCGGTGTGTATACGTACACGGGCGCTTATTCTCATTTAGCAGGTGCTAAGGTTTTGCCCAAGGCTGATCATGATCCAATTAAAAGGTCATGCCAGTTCGCTGGCCGCCATATTTCTTTTGGTTTTAGAAAAAAAGTATCAGGTCCTCATACGTCATTTCCTTTTGCAATTGGCACAGCTGTTTGTTTGGTTGTTCGCGGCTTTATTGGTCCTGTGACGCAAGCAGTATTTGACATTTCCGCCTACTGGCATTACCGTCTCAATATATATACCGGCACATGTAACTTTATCATCACTGTAAAATAGCACTTTATCGATTATAATAACTTGATGTCACCACTATACGAGCATTGGCAGAAAATAAAAGAATTACAATACAACATCACATTTTATATTATAACTAGCTGACCCGGCAAACTTCGTTCTGCCCAAAATAGATTTTTTTATTAATTTCATTTCAAAAATTGTTATTACACCGGTATTATTTTTAATAGAAAATTAAAGATTTTTCACTACTTCATTGTGTATACAACTTCAAAAATATTTAATTTTAGTATTCAGTTTAAGGCTGCACGATACACAACATTTTTAGTTTTCTGTTCCGGAAATTTATTTTCACTGAGTATTGGCTATTTTCACTAGGTAAGAGGATTGATATAGTATACCTCCATAATGGTTTTCAGGCCCCTCTTCCAACCCTTTTAGATATATTCAGCCTCAAAAGTTTAGTACGTATGGGAGGTGCAATGCCCCATTTTTCGATAAATCTTTTTTTTTTTTGGTGAACATGGTATTGATGTCGTATATCTGCATAGTGATTTCTATGTACATGCCATGAACGCTTATAAGGATATTTAGCCTTAAAAATTAAGAACGCATGGGAGGTGCCACGCCCCCTTTTCCCAAAACTACTGTTTTTTTCATAAGCACGCTATTGATATCGTTAATCTCCTGATCAATTTTCAGGTCCCAACCTTAAACGCTTTTATAGATATTCAGCTTGAAAAATTAAGTTTGTATGGGAGGTGCCACGCCCCCGTTTCCGATAACCTACACTTTTATGCGCAAAAATTGTTTTGATATATAGCTCTGTACCAATTTCAGCTTAAAAAATTAAGTGTTGTTGGGAAGTGCCACGCCCCCTTTTCGTATAACTCCTGTTATTTTGCGTTAATATGGAATCGTTATCGTTTATCTCCACACCAATTTCCAAGCCCCTAGCGTAAACAATTTTAGAGATATTCAGCATGAAAAATTAAGTATGTGTGGGAGGTGCCACGCCCCTTTTTCCGATAACCCCCACTTTTATGCGTGGGAATGGTTTTGATATCATTTAGCTCTATGCCAATTTTCAGCTCCCTACCTTGAACTGTTTTAGAGATAATCAGCTTTTAAAATTAAGGTTGTATGGGAGGTGCCACGCCCCCTTTTCTGATAACCCCCACTTTTCTGAGTGAGAAGGGTTTTGATATCACCTACCTCTATACCAATTTTCAGCTCCCTACCTTAAACTGTTTTAGAGATAAACAGCTTTAAAAATTAAGGTTGTATGGGAGATGTCACGCCCCCTTTTCTGATAACCCCCACTTTTCTGAGTGAGAAGGGCTATGATATCACCTACCTCTATACCAATTTTCAGCTCCCTACCTTGAACTGTTTTAGAGATAATCAGCTTTAAAAATTAAGGTTGTATGGGAGGTGCCACGTCTCCTTTTCTGACAACCGGTACTTTTCCGAGTGAGAAGGGTTTTGATATCAACTACCTCTATACCAATTTTCAGTCCCCTACCTTGAACTGTTATAGAGATAATCAGCTTTAAAAATTAAGGTTGTATGGGAGGTGCCACGCCCTCTTTTCTGATAACCCCTAATTTTCTGAGTGAAAAGGGTTTTAATATCACCTAACTCTATACCAATTTTCAGCTCCCTACCTTAAACTGTTTTAGAGATAATCAGCTTTAAAAATTAAGGTGGTATGGGAGGTGCCACGCCCCCTTTTCTGATAACCCCCACTTTTCTGAATGAGAAGGGTTTTGATATCACCTACCTCTATACCAATTTTAAGCTACCTACCTTAAACTGTTTTAGAGATGATCAGCTTTAAAAATTAAGGTTGTATGGGAGGTGCCACGCCCCCTTTTCTGACAACCCCCACTTTTCCGAGCGAGAAGGGTTTTGATATCACCTACCTCTTTACCAATTTTCATCTCCCTACCTTGAACTGTTTTAGAGATAATCAGCTTTAAAAATTAAGGTTGTATGGGAGGTGCCACGCCCCCTTTTCTGACAACCCCCACTTTTCCGAGTGAGAAGGGTTTTGATATCACCTACCTCTATACCAATTTTAAGCTCCCTACCTTAAACTGTTTTAGAGATAATCAGCTTTAAAAATTAAGGTTGTAAGGGAGGTGCCACGCCCCCTTTTCTGACAACCCCCACTTTTCCGAGTGAGAAGGGTTTTGATATCACCTACCTCTATACCAATTTTCAGCTCCCTATCTTGAACTGTTTTAGAGATAATCAGCTTTAAAAATTAAGGTTGTATAGGAGGTGCCACGCCCCCTTTTCTGATAATCCCCACTTTTCTGAGTGAGGAGGGTTTTGATATCACCTACCTCTATACCAATTTTCAGCTCCCTACTTTGAACTGTTTTAGAGATAATAAGCTCTAAAAATTAAGGTTGTATGGGAGGTGCCACGCCCCCTTTTCTGATAACCCCCACTTTTCTGAGTGAGAAGGGTTTTGATATCACCTACCTCTATACCAATTTTCAGCTTCCTACCTTAAACTGTTTTAGAGATAATCAGCTTTGAAAATTAAGGTTGTATGGGAGGTGCCACGCCCCCTTTTCTAATAACCCCCAGTTTTCTGAATGAGAAGGGTTTTGATATCACCTACCTCTATACCAATTTTAAACTCCCTACCTTAAACTGTTGTAGAGATAATCAGCTTTAAAAGTTAAGGTTGTATGGGAGGTGCCACGCCCCCTTTTCTGATAACCCCCACTTTTCTGAGTGAGAAGGGTTTTGATATCACCTACCTCTATACCAATTTTCAGCTCCATACCTTAAACTGTTTTAGAGATAGTCAGCTTTAAAAATTAAGGTTGTATGGGAGGTGCCACGCCCCCTTTTCTGACAACCCCCACTTTTCCGAGTGAGAAGGGTTTTGATATCACCTACCTCTATACCAATTTTCAGTTCCCTACCTTGAACTGTTTTAGAGATAATCAGCTTTAAAAATTAAGGTTGTATGGGAGGTGCCACGCCCCCTTTTCTGATAACCCTCAATTTTCTGAATGAGAAGGGTTTTAATATCACCTACCTCTATACCAATTTTCAGATCCCTACCTTAAACTGTTTTAGAGATAATCAGCTTTAAAAATTAAGGTTGTATGGGAGGTGCCACGTCCCCTTTTCTGATAACTAGACTGCGGATCTTTATGCAATTGCATATTTTCAAGGAAAAGAGATAGCGATATGGTTCCAAAGAGAAAAATGAAAGTTATTAACAAAATATTCTAAATTTTCATATTTATTTCTGCATATTTTGCATATTGCATATAACTTGCATATTGCATATAACTTGCATATTTGCATATAACTTGCATATTTGCATAATAATTGAGGTTTGGCAGTTTTAATCCGCAAGTTAGAGTCTCGCGGAGTTCCCCTAATGGCTTCAATGGCCTTAATAACAGAAGCTTTTGAAGGACTTGACGCTACGTCAGGATCATGTGGGCAAATAGTTTTGGTCAAGATTGAAGCTATTTCAAAAAAGAACCTGCTTTTGAAGTCATATTAGGAGTAGCCAAAATACTTTCAGGTGACAACAAAATATTAGAAACTGGAATACAGATTCCCAGTAAATTTTTGAGCGAATTTAAGTATGCTCCGGTTACATCTTGTGATGTTGAGCGTTCATTTTCAGCATATAAACGGATCTTAACCGATAAGCGTCACAATGTTTCCATTGAAAATGTGGAGAAAACACTTGTAGTATATTGTGGTCTTAACTATAACTAAAATTACCTCTTTACATTACAAATTATTATAATAAAAATTAGTTCCCATTTGCAGTTTGTTTTTGGGTGTTAATGGGTTTTATATTTGCATAGAACAAAAGATTCAGCATAGAACATATGATTTTTGCATTCAACTATACTTTACTTATTGTGTATATCACTTAAAATTCCATATCTGATGTAAAAAAAGGTGTACTTTTAATTTGCATATAACTTGCATATAACCTGCATATAAGTTGCATATTTTTTGCATATCCAAAACAGAGCAAGAAAATTCGTTTTGGAATGTGAATATATAGTTTTGAATCAATATAACTCTTAATAAATCATTTTAAATTTTTTGCATAAAGATCCGCAGTCTACTGATAACCCCCACTTTTCTGAGTGAGAAGGGTTTTGATATCACCTACCTCTGTACCAATTTTCAGATCCCTACCTTGAACTGTTTTAGAGATAATCAGCTTTAAAAATTAAGGTTGTAAGGGAGGTGCCACGCCCCCTTTTCTGATAACCCTCAATTTTCTGAGTGAGAAGGGTTTTAATATCACCTACCTCTATACCAATTTTCAGCTCCCTACCTTAAACTGTTTTAGAGATAATCAGCTTTAAAAATTAAGGTTTTATGGGAGGTGCCACGCCCCCTTTTCTGATAACCCGCACTTTTCTGAGTGAGAAGGGTTTTGATATCACCTACCTCTGTACCAATTTTCAGCTCTCTACCTTGAACTGTTTTAGAGATAATCAGCTTTAAAAATTAAGGTTGTATGGGAGCTGCCACGCCCCCCTAACATTTTTTAATTTTTTCTTCGACTAAACCTTCGCGGGATAACAACAAACAAACCCCCCTAAGGAAGTATTTGATTTGGTTCAGCCGTTTTCAAGTTTTAGCGTTACAATTAAATACCAAATCATTTATATATATATACTAGCTGACCCGGCAAACTTCGTTCTGCCCAAAATAGATTTTTTTATTAATTTCATTTCAAAAATTGTTATTACACCGGTATTATTTTTAATAGAAAATTAAAGATTTTTCACTACTTCATTGTGTATACAACTTCAAAAATATTTAATTTTAGTATTCAGTTTAAGGCGGCTGCACGATACACAACATTTTTAGTTTTCTGTTCCGGAAATTTATTTTCACTGAGTATTGGCTATTTTCACTAGGTAAGAGGATTGATATAGTATACCTCTATAATGGTTTTCAGGCCCCTCTTCCAACCCTTTTAGATATATTCAGCCTCAAAAGTTTAGTACGTATGGGAAGTGCAATGCCCCATTTTTCGATATATCTTTTTTTTTTTTTTTGGTGAACATGGTATTGATGTCGTATATCTGCATAGTGATTTCTATGTACATGCCATGAACGCTTATAAGGATATTTAGCCTTAAAAATTAAGAACGCATGGGAGGTGCCACGCCCCCTTTTCCCAAAACTACTGTTTTTTTCATAAGCACGCTATTGATATCGTTAATCTCCTGATCACTTTTCAGGTCCCAACCTTAAACGCTTTTATAGATATTCAGCTTGAAAAATTAAGTTTGTATGGGAGGTGCCACGCCCCCGTTTCCGATAACCTACACTTTTATGCGCAAAAATTGTTTTAATATATAGCTCTGTACCAATTTCAGCTTAAAAAATTAAGTGTTGTTGGGAAGTGCCACGCCCCCTTTTCGTATAACTCCTGTTATTTTGCGTTAATATGGAATCGTTATCGTTTATCTCCACACCAATTTCCAAGCCCCTAGCGTAAACAATTTTAGAGATATTCAGCATGAAAAATTAAGTATGTATGGGAGGTGCCACGCCCCTTTTCCCGATAACCCCCACTTTTATGCGTGGGAATGGTTTTGATATCATTTAGCTCTATACCAATTTTCAGCTCCCTACCTTGAACTGTTTTAGAGATAATCAGCTTTTAAAATTAAGGTTGTATGGGAGGTGCCACGCCCCCTTTTCTGATAACCCCCACTTTTCTGAGTGAGAAGGGTTTTGATATCACCTACCTCTATACCAATTTTCAGCTCCCTACCTTAAACTGTTTTAGAGATAAACAGCTTTAAAAATTAAGGTTGTATGGGAGATGTCACGCCCCCTTTTCTGATAAACCCCACTTTTCTGAGTGAGAAGGGCTATGATATCACCTACCTCTATACCAATTTTCAGCTCCCTACCTTGAACTGTTTTAGAGATAATCAGCTTTAAAAATTAAGGTTGTATGGGAGGTGCCACGCCCCCTTTTCTGACAACCCCTACTTTTCCGAGTGAGAAGGGTTTTGATATCAACTACCTCTATACCAATTTTCAGTTCCCTACCTTGAACTGTTTTAGAGATAATCAGCTTTAAAAATTAAGGTTGTATGGGAGGTGCCACGCCCTCTTTTCTGATAACCCCTAATTTTCTGAGTGAAAAGGGTTTTAATATCACCTAACTCTATACCAATTTTCAGCTCCCTACCTTAAACTAGCTCAGCTTTAAAAATTAAGGTGGTATGGGAGGTGCCACGCCCCCTTTTCTGATAGCCCAAAATTTTCTGAGTGAGAAGGGTTTTGATATCACCTACCTCTATACCAATTTTCAGCTCCCTACCTTAAACTGTTTTAGAGATAATCAGCTTTAAAACTTAAGGTTATATGGGAGGTGCCACGCCCCCTTTTCTGATAACCCCCACTTTTCTGATAACCCCCACTTTTCTGAGTGAGAAGGGTTTTGATATCACCTACCTCTATACCAATTTTCAGCTCCCTACCTTGAACTGTTTTAGAGATAATCAGCTTTAAAAATAAAGGTTGTATGGGAGGTGCCACGCCCCCTTTTCTGATAACCCCCACTTTTCTGAGTGAGAAGGGTTTTGATATCACCTACCTCTATACCAATTTTCAGCTCCCTACCTTAAACTGTTTTAGAGATAATCAGCTTTAAAAATTAAGGTTGTATGGGAGGTGCCACGCCCCCTTTCCTGATAACCCCCAATTTTCGAAGTGAGAAGGGTTTTGATATCACCTACCTCTATACCAATTTTCAGCTCCCTACTTTGAACTGTTTTAGAGATAATCAGCTTTAAAAATTAAGTTTGTATGGGAGGTGCCACGCCCCCTTTTTTGATAACCCCCACTTTTCTGAGTGAGAAGGGTTTTGATATCACCTACCTCTATACCAATTTTCAGCTCCCTACCTTAAACTGTTTTAGAGATAATCAGCTTTAAAAATTAAGGTTGTATGGGAGGTGCCACGCCCCCTTCCCTGATAACCCCCACTTTTCTGAGTGAGAAGGGTTTTGATATCACCTACCTCTATAGCAATTTTCAGCTCCCTACCTTAAACTGTTTTAGAGATAATCAGCTTTAAAAATTAAGGTTGTATGGGAGGTGCCACGCCCCCTTTTCTGATAGCCCCCAATTTTCTGAGTGAGAAGGGTTTTGATATCACCTAACTCTATAGCAATTTTCAGCTCCCTACCTTAAACTGTTTTAGAGATAATCAGCTTTAAAAATTAAGGTTGTATGGGAGGTGCCACGCCCCCTTTTCTGATAGCCCCCAGTTTTCTGAGTGAGAAGGGTTTTGATATCACCTACCTCTATAGCAATTTTCAGCTCCCTACCTTAAACTGTTTTAGAGATAATCAGCTTTAAAAATTAAGGTTGTATGGGAGGTGCCACGCCCCCTTTTCTGATAACCCCCACTTTTCTGAGTGAGAAGGGTTTTGATATCACCTACCTCTATACCAATTTTCAGCTCCCTACCTTAAACTGTTTTAGAGATAATCAGCTTTAAAAATTAAGGTTGTATGGGAGGTGCCACGCCCCCTTTTCTGATAGCCCCCAATTTTCTGAGTGAGAAGGGTTTTGATATCACCTAACTCTATAGCAATTTTCAGCTCCCTACCTTAAACTGTTTTAGAGATAATCAGCTTTAAAAATTAAGGTTGTATGGGAGGTGCCACGCCCCCCTAACATTTTTTAATTTTTTCTTCGACTAAACCTTCGCGGGGTAACAACAAACGAACCCCCCTAAGGAAGTATTTGATTTGGTTCAGCCGTTTTCAAGTTTTAGCGTTACAATTAAATACCAAATCATTTATATATACATACTAGCTGACCCGGCAAACTTCGTTCTGCCCAAAATAGATTTTTTTATTAATTTCATTTCAAAAATTGTTATTACACCGGTATTATTTTTAATAGAAAATTAAAGATTTTTCACTACTTCATTGTGTATACAACTTCAAAAATATTTAATTTTAGTATTCAGTTTAAGGCTGCACGATACACAACATTTTTAGTTTTCTGTTCCGGAAATTTATTTTCACTGAGTATTGGCTATTTTCACTAGGTAAGAGGATTGATATAGTATACCTCCATAATGGTTTTCAGGCCCCTCTTCCAACCCTTTTAGATATATTCAGCCTCAAAAGTTTAGTACGTATGGGAGGTGCAATGCCCCATTTTTCGATAAATCTTTTTTTTTTTTGGTGAACATGGTATTGATGTCGTATATCTGCATAGTGATTTCTATGTACATGCCATGAACGCTTATAAGGATATTTAGCCTTAAAAATTAAGAACGCATGGGAGGTGCCACGCCCCCTTTTCCCAAAACAACTGTTTTTTTCATAAGCACGCTATTGATATCGTTAATCTCCTGATCAATTTTCAGGTCCCAACCTTAAACGCTTTTATAGATATTCAGCTTGAAAAATTAAGTTTGTATGGGAGGTGCCACGCCCCCGTTTCCGATAACCTACACTTTTATGCGCAAAAATTGTTTTGATATATAGCTCTGTACCAATTTCAGCTTAAAAAATTAAGTGTTGTTGGGAAGTGCCACGCCCCCTTTTCGTATAACTCCTGTTATTTTATTTATTTATTTATTTATTTATTTATTTATTTATTTAAGTCTATGATTACATGAATCTTACAGACTAGATAGAAGGTTGTATAAAGGTATGATGACATTATTTACATATTTTAATTCAAAAAACAATGTAACCAATATACAAATAATAAAAAATACCATGTAGGTGGCGAGCGTGTCATAAAGGGCACATTGGGCCAGAAAGGACCCAAACTAGGATAGAATTCTGCGAAGTTTAGTGATATTTAAATTAATATAAAATGTAGTTAAATATACCCAGTAAGGGGCTAGCGTACCATAAAGGGCACTTGGGCCTGAAAGGACCCTGTCAAAGATTGAACTTTAGTATTGACTTAAAACTAGAGATACAAAATTTTTTACGACTATGCTATTTAAAAAGAAAGTATAATCAAATAACCTAATTAAATAATTCATTTAGCAAAAGTTTAAATTTAGATTTAGGCATAGAGAAGTCGAGAGTAGTGGAATTCATGATGGAATTATAATCCTTAAGCGTTCGGTAAACAGGAGAGTTAGAAGCGTAAAGAGTTCGGACTCGACCTAGATAAAAAATATCATGGTAACGAAGACTTCTTGTAGGGATATTGAAATGAATGCATCCAAGAAGGTAAGTACAATCAATAACTCCTCGTAAGATGTCGTAGACAAAAATGAGAGAGAGTACTGTCCTTCTGGAGCTTAACGATTTTAAATGAATAAGCTGACATCTAGCACTATAGGAAGGTATCGGATCAGTAAAGTGTAAGGAGCGCAGGGCGAAACGAAGAAAAATTTTTTGAACTCGCTCAAGCCTCCGGATGTGACAGTCGAAGTATGGCCGCCAGATGAAGATAGCATATTCTAACTTAGAACGTACAAATGCAGTATAGAGAAGTTTCAAAGTATAGGGGTCAGAGAATTCAGAACTAAATCGACGGAGGAAAGAGAGCATAGAATATGATTTTGCAAGAGTACAATTCATGTGGCTATGAAATAAGAATTTGGAGTCGAAGACAACACCAAGATCAGAAATTTCATCCACGGTGCTCAGTAAAGAGCCATCGATGAAGTATGATGTAGGAACCAAAGAACGAGATTTACTGAAAGACACATGAAAACACTTCTTTAAATTTAAATGCAGTTGATTTTTGCTACACCAGTTAGCAACATTATTAAGGTCGGATTGAAGTTTGGTAGAATCTAACACACTTGAAATATTCAAGAAGATTTTTAAGTCATCTGCGTATAAAAGGAATTTCGAGTGATTGAAGCAACCCGAAATATCATTTATAAATAAAATGAATAACATGGGACCTAAGATACTTCCCTGCGGAACACCAGACGTGGCCATAAAAGCTCGGGAAGCTGCATTATCCACAACGACGTTGCACAAGCGTGAAGCGAGATAAGATTTGAGCCAAGCAAGGAAAATGGAATGAAATCCTAACCGTTCTAGCTTAGAGATTAATATTGGATGGCTGATTTTGTCGAACGCCTTTGAGAAGTCTGCATAAACAGCGTCGACTTGCTCACGATTATTGAAAGCCGACAGACAAAACTCAGAGAAAATTGTGAGATTTGTCACGGTAGATCTGCCCGACATAAAACCATGTTGGTTATCTGAAATTAAACGTTTAACTGCGAAGTATACTTTTTGCTTAACTATAAATTCAAACAGTTTAGAGACTGTCGACAGTTTGGCAATTGGACGATAATTGGCAACGTTGTTCTTGTTACCTTTCTTGAAAATAGGTGTGATAGAGGTAACTTTCCAAGCATCAATAAATATGCCTGCCTCCAGTGATTTGTTGAAAATTAACAAAAGCGGGTAAGCAAAAGCTGGACAATTCTTGAGGAGTATAGAAGATAGGCCATCTACATCGGTTTGTGAGGACGATTTGATGTGCAAAATGCCATCAATCACATCTTCGAGTGTTAAAGTAAGTGATCCAAAATTAAGAGGGGAATCTTGGCAGTCCTCTGGCAAGAAATTTGAAACTGAGTTCGTATTAGGCTCAAAGTTAGAGCTAAAGAAATCAGCAAAGAGATTTGCAGCTTCCGCGGCGGAATACGCATAGTTATCCTTATAGAAAACTTCCGAAGGAATGCTAGAACACGATTTCTTTGAATTAACATAACGCCAAAAGGCTTTCGGGCTTAATTTGATATCAGCCTCAAAGTTAGAAACATATCTCCGGTGAAGAGATTTATTAAGAGCCTTAAACCGTTTCGAATATTGCAAATATGCATCTCTATGAGAAACAGAATTAGATTTTTTGAATTTTTTAAAGAACCTGTTCCTTAAATTCTTAATTTTCTTCAATTCTTTGGTGTACCACGGTATTTTGTAGCACCTTCTTTTCACTAGCGGAATATTATTTAAACATATGCTTTTCGTTTTATTCATGAAAGAAGAAAAGCAGTCGTCTATACTAGAGTCAGAGAAGACCAAATCCCAATCAATTAGAGATAATTCGAAATTAACCGCTTCGAAATTGCATTTTTTGTAGTTGAAATTATTTGACAGTTTATTGATTTGAACCGCATTAAAATCGTAAAATTCCAACTGCAGAACCAGAGGGACGTGATGAAGGCCATTACCGGAAAGGGGATCGAGACATTCACATAAGTTGTAATTCATATTATCACTTATGTAAATAAGGTCTAAGATCCGTGAAAGTTTATTTTGAAAATTATTTATCTGGGCGAGGTTAATACTTGCGAAACTATCTACTAAGTATGATTCATAAAAGGTTTTGACATTATTGGGAATCAATGAAACACTGTCTTGCATATTTGACCAAGTTATGTTACCTATTTTGCGTTAATATGGAATCGTTATCGTTTATCTCCACACCAATTTCCAAGCCCCTAGCGTAAACAATTTTAGAGATATTCAGCATGAAAAATTAAGTATGTATGGGAGGTGCCACGCCCCTTTTCCCGATAACCCCCACTTTTATGCGTGGGAATGGTTTTGATATCTGATATGGAACCACAGGGGTGGGTGAAACTCACTGGTTGATACCCTAACCAAATTCAAATGAATGTATCACCAACTTAAATTGCTTTAATTAAAGGCGGACGAACCGATCTCTTTATTCTTTCGCTTGTACAATTCCTCTGACTGACTTATTACAAAATTAATTTACAGCAAGCCCTTTTTCTGTCAAGTGCATATGTACATACATATGTGCATAACAGAACCTATGTATGTTCAGGTAAGTATGATATTAAGTGTACTGTATATAAAAAAATAAGAACGGGTTATGCTTATGTACATGAACTATCGGAACATATATATGTATGTACATGTGTACGTGCATAACTGGGTACATATAAATGGTAAGTAAATAAGTCGAATAAAGGGTGTTTCACTTATCGAGCAGTGATGTTTATAAAGGGTGTCTCATTCCTCAACAATATCATTTAGCTCTATACCAATTTTCAGCTCCCTACCTTGAACTGTTTTAGAGATAATCAGCTTTTAAAATTAAGGTTGTATGGGAGGTGCCACGCCCCCTTTTCTGATAGCCCCCAGTTTTCTGAGTGAGAAGGGTTTTGATATCACCTACCTCTATAGCAATTTTCAGCTCCCTACCTTAAACTGTTTTAGAGATAATCAGCTTTAAAAATTAAGGTTGTATGGGAGGTGCCACGCCCCCTTTTCTGATAACCCCCACTTTTCTGAGTGAGAAGGGTTTTGATATCACCTACCTCTATACCAATTTTCAGCTCCCTACCTTAAACTGTTTTAGAGATAATCAGCTTTAAAAATTAAGGTTGTATGGGAGGTGCCACGCCCCCTTTTCTGATAGCCCCCAATTTTCTGAGTGAGAAGGGTTTTGATATCACCTAACTCTATAGCAATTTTCAGCTCCCTACCTTAAACTGTTTTAGAGATAATCAGCTTTAAAAATTAAGGTTGTATGGGAGGTGCCACGCCCCCCTAACATTTTTTAATTTTTTCTTCGACTAAACCTTCGCGGGGTAACAACAAACGAACCCCCCTAAGGAAGTATTTGATTTGGTTCAGCCGTTTTCAAGTTTTAGCGTTACAATTAAATACCAAATCATTTATATATACATACTAGCTGACCCGGCAAACTTCGTTCTGCCCAAAATAGATTTTTTTATTAATTTCATTTCAAAAATTGTTATTACACCGGTATTATTTTTAATAGAAAATTAAAGATTTTTCACTACTTCATTGTGTATACAACTTCAAAAATATTTAATTTTAGTATTCAGTTTAAGGCTGCACGATACACAACATTTTTAGTTTTCTGTTCCGGAAATTTATTTTCACTGAGTATTGGCTATTTTCACTAGGTAAGAGGATTGATATAGTATACCTCCATAATGGTTTTCAGGCCCCTCTTCCAACCCTTTTAGATATATTCAGCCTCAAAAGTTTAGTACGTATGGGAGGTGCAATGCCCCATTTTTCGATAAATCTTTTTTTTTTTTGGTGAACATGGTATTGATGTCGTATATCTGCATAGTGATTTCTATGTACATGCCATGAACGCTTATAAGGATATTTAGCCTTAAAAATTAAGAACGCATGGGAGGTGCCACGCCCCCTTTTCCCAAAACAACTGTTTTTTTCATAAGCACGCTATTGATATCGTTAATCTCCTGATCAATTTTCAGGTCCCAACCTTAAACGCTTTTATAGATATTCAGCTTGAAAAATTAAGTTTGTATGGGAGGTGCCACGCCCCCGTTTCCGATAACCTACACTTTTATGCGCAAAAATTGTTTTGATATATAGCTCTGTACCAATTTCAGCTTAAAAAATTAAGTGTTGTTGGGAAGTGCCACGCCCCCTTTTCGTATAACTCCTGTTATTTTATTTATTTATTTATTTATTTATTTATTTATTTATTTAAGTCTATGATTACATGAATCTTACAGACTAGATAGAAGGTTGTATAAAGGTATGATGACATTATTTACATATTTTAATTCAAAAAACAATGTAACCAATATACAAATAATAAAAAATACCATGTAGGTGGCGAGCGTGTCATAAAGGGCACATTGGGCCAGAAAGGACCCAAACTAGGATAGAATTCTGCGAAGTTTAGTGATATTTAAATTAATATAAAATGTAGTTAAATATACCCAGTAAGGGGCTAGCGTACCATAAAGGGCACTTGGGCCTGAAAGGACCCTGTCAAAGATTGAACTTTAGTATTGACTTAAAACTAGAGATACAAAATTTTTTACGACTATGCTATTTAAAAAGAAAGTATAATCAAATAACCTAATTAAATAATTCATTTAGCAAAAGTTTAAATTTAGATTTAGGCATAGAGAAGTCGAGAGTAGTGGAATTCATGATGGAATTATAATCCTTAAGCGTTCGGTAAACAGGAGAGTTAGAAGCGTAAAGAGTTCGGACTCGACCTAGATAAAAAATATCATGGTAACGAAGACTTCTTGTAGGGATATTGAAATGAATGCATCCAAGAAGGTAAGTACAATCAATAACTCCTCGTAAGATGTCGTAGACAAAAATGAGAGAGAGTACTGTCCTTCTGGAGCTTAACGATTTTAAATGAATAAGCTGACATCTAGCACTATAGGAAGGTATCGGATCAGTAAAGTGTAAGGAGCGCAGGGCGAAACGAAGAAAAATTTTTTGAACTCGCTCAAGCCTCCGGATGTGACAGTCGAAGTATGGCCGCCAGATGAAGATAGCATATTCTAACTTAGAACGTACAAATGCAGTATAGAGAAGTTTCAAAGTATAGGGGTCAGAGAATTCAGAACTAAATCGACGGAGGAAAGAGAGCATAGAATATGATTTTGCAAGAGTACAATTCATGTGGCTATGAAATAAGAATTTGGAGTCGAAGACAACACCAAGATCAGAAATTTCATCCACGGTGCTCAGTAAAGAGCCATCGATGAAGTATGATGTAGGAACCAAAGAACGAGATTTACTGAAAGACACATGAAAACACTTCTTTAAATTTAAATGCAGTTGATTTTTGCTACACCAGTTAGCAACATTATTAAGGTCGGATTGAAGTTTGGTAGAATCTAACACACTTGAAATATTCAAGAAGATTTTTAAGTCATCTGCGTATAAAAGGAATTTCGAGTGATTGAAGCAACCCGAAATATCATTTATAAATAAAATGAATAACATGGGACCTAAGATACTTCCCTGCGGAACACCAGACGTGGCCATAAAAGCTCGGGAAGCTGCATTATCCACAACGACGTTGCACAAGCGTGAAGCGAGATAAGATTTGAGCCAAGCAAGGAAAATGGAATGAAATCCTAACCGTTCTAGCTTAGAGATTAATATTGGATGGCTGATTTTGTCGAACGCCTTTGAGAAGTCTGCATAAACAGCGTCGACTTGCTCACGATTATTGAAAGCCGACAGACAAAACTCAGAGAAAATTGTGAGATTTGTCACGGTAGATCTGCCCGACATAAAACCATGTTGGTTATCTGAAATTAAACGTTTAACTGCGAAGTATACTTTTTGCTTAACTATAAATTCAAACAGTTTAGAGACTGTCGACAGTTTGGCAATTGGACGATAATTGGCAACGTTGTTCTTGTTACCTTTCTTGAAAATAGGTGTGATAGAGGTAACTTTCCAAGCATCAATAAATATGCCTGCCTCCAGTGATTTGTTGAAAATTAACAAAAGCGGGTAAGCAAAAGCTGGACAATTCTTGAGGAGTATAGAAGATAGGCCATCTACATCGGTTTGTGAGGACGATTTGATGTGCAAAATGCCATCAATCACATCTTCGAGTGTTAAAGTAAGTGATCCAAAATTAAGAGGGGAATCTTGGCAGTCCTCTGGCAAGAAATTTGAAACTGAGTTCGTATTAGGCTCAAAGTTAGAGCTAAAGAAATCAGCAAAGAGATTTGCAGCTTCCGCGGCGGAATACGCATAGTTATCCTTATAGAAAACTTCCGAAGGAATGCTAGAACACGATTTCTTTGAATTAACATAACGCCAAAAGGCTTTCGGGCTTAATTTGATATCAGCCTCAAAGTTAGAAACATATCTCCGGTGAAGAGATTTATTAAGAGCCTTAAACCGTTTCGAATATTGCAAATATGCATCTCTATGAGAAACAGAATTAGATTTTTTGAATTTTTTAAAGAACCTGTTCCTTAAATTCTTAATTTTCTTCAATTCTTTGGTGTACCACGGTATTTTGTAGCACCTTCTTTTCACTAGCGGAATATTATTTAAACATATGCTTTTCGTTTTATTCATGAAAGAAGAAAAGCAGTCGTCTATACTAGAGTCAGAGAAGACCAAATCCCAATCAATTAGAGATAATTCGAAATTAACCGCTTCGAAATTGCATTTTTTGTAGTTGAAATTATTTGACAGTTTATTGATTTGAACCGCATTAAAATCGTAAAATTCCAACTGCAGAACCAGAGGGACGTGATGAAGGCCATTACCGGAAAGGGGATCGAGACATTCACATAAGTTGTAATTCATATTATCACTTATGTAAATAAGGTCTAAGATCCGTGAAAGTTTATTTTGAAAATTATTTATCTGGGCGAGGTTAATACTTGCGAAACTATCTACTAAGTATGATTCATAAAAGGTTTTGACATTATTGGGAATCAATGAAACACTGTCTTGCATATTTGACCAAGTTATGTTACCTATTTTGCGTTAATATGGAATCGTTATCGTTTATCTCCACACCAATTTCCAAGCCCCTAGCGTAAACAATTTTAGAGATATTCAGCATGAAAAATTAAGTATGTATGGGAGGTGCCACGCCCCTTTTCCCGATAACCCCCACTTTTATGCGTGGGAATGGTTTTGATATCTGATATGGAACCACAGGGGTGGGTGAAACTCACTGGTTGATACCCTAACCAAATTCAAATGAATGTATCACCAACTTAAATTGCTTTAATTAAAGGCGGACGAACCGATCTCTTTATTCTTTCGCTTGTACAATTCCTCTGACTGACTTATTACAAAATTAATTTACAGCAAGCCCTTTTTCTGTCAAGTGCATATGTACATACATATGTGCATAACAGAACCTATGTATGTTCAGGTAAGTATGATATTAAGTGTACTGTATATAAAAAAATAAGAACGGGTTATGCTTATGTACATGAACTATCGGAACATATATATGTATGTACATGTGTACGTGCATAACTGGGTACATATAAATGGTAAGTAAATAAGTCGAATAAAGGGTGTTTCACTTATCGAGCAGTGATGTTTATAAAGGGTGTCTCATTCCTCAACAATATCATTTAGCTCTATACCAATTTTCAGCTCCCTACCTTGAACTGTTTTAGAGATAATCAGCTTTTAAAATTAAGGTTGTATGGGAGGTGCCACGCCCCCTTTTCTGATAGCCCCCAGTTTTCTGAGTGAGAAGGGTTTTGATATCACCTACCTCTATAGCAATTTTCAGCTCCCTACCTTAAACTGTTTTAGAGATAATCAGCTTTAAAAATTAAGGTTGTATGGGAGGTGCCACGCCCCCTTTTCTGATAACCCCCACTTTTCTGAGTGAGAAGGGTTTTGATATCACCTACCTCTATACCAATTTTCAGCTCCCTACCTTAAACTGTTTTAGAGATAATCAGCTTTAAAAATTAAGGTTGTATGGGAGGTGCCACGCCCCCTTTTCTGATAGCCCCCAATTTTCTGAGTGAGAAGGGTTTTGATATCACCTAACTCTATAGCAATTTTCAGCTCCCTACCTTAAACTGTTTTAGAGATAATCAGCTTTAAAAATTAAGGTTGTATGGGAGGTGCCACGCCCCCCTAACATTTTTTAATTTTTTCTTCGACTAAACCTTCGCGGGGTAACAACAAACGAACCCCCCTAAGGAAGTATTTGATTTGGTTCAGCCGTTTTCAAGTTTTAGCGTTACAATTAAATACCAAATCATTTATATATACATACTAGCTGACCCGGCAAACTTCGTTCTGCCCAAAATAGATTTTTTTATTAATTTCATTTCAAAAATTGTTATTACACCGGTATTATTTTTAATAGAAAATTAAAGATTTTTCACTACTTCATTGTGTATACAACTTCAAAAATATTTAATTTTAGTATTCAGTTTAAGGCTGCACGATACACAACATTTTTAGTTTTCTGTTCCGGAAATTTATTTTCACTGAGTATTGGCTATTTTCACTAGGTAAGAGGATTGATATAGTATACCTCCATAATGGTTTTCAGGCCCCTCTTCCAACCCTTTTAGATATATTCAGCCTCAAAAGTTTAGTACGTATGGGAGGTGCAATGCCCCATTTTTCGATAAATCTTTTTTTTTTTTGGTGAACATGGTATTGATGTCGTATATCTGCATAGTGATTTCTATGTACATGCCATGAACGCTTATAAGGATATTTAGCCTTAAAAATTAAGAACGCATGGGAGGTGCCACGCCCCCTTTTCCCAAAACAACTGTTTTTTTCATAAGCACGCTATTGATATCGTTAATCTCCTGATCAATTTTCAGGTCCCAACCTTAAACGCTTTTATAGATATTCAGCTTGAAAAATTAAGTTTGTATGGGAGGTGCCACGCCCCCGTTTCCGATAACCTACACTTTTATGCGCAAAAATTGTTTTGATATATAGCTCTGTACCAATTTCAGCTTAAAAAATTAAGTGTTGTTGGGAAGTGCCACGCCCCCTTTTCGTATAACTCCTGTTATTTTATTTATTTATTTATTTATTTATTTATTTATTTATTTAAGTCTATGATTACATGAATCTTACAGACTAGATAGAAGGTTTTATAAAGGTATGATGACATTATTTACATATTTTAATTCAAAAAACAATGTAACCAATATACAAATAATAAAAAATACCATGTAGGTGGCGAGCGTGTCATAAAGGGCACATTGGGCCAGAAAGGACCCAAACTAGGATAGAATTCTGCGAAGTTTAGTGATATTTAAATTAATATAAAATGTAGTTAAATATACCCAGTAAGGGGCTAGCGTACCATAAAGGGCACTTGGGCCTGAAAGGACCCTGTCAAAGATTGAACTTTAGTATTGACTTAAAACTAGAGATACAAAATTTTTTACGACTATGCTATTTAAAAAGAAAGTATAATCAAATAACCTAATTAAATAATTCATTTAGCAAAAGTTTAAATTTAGATTTAGGCATAGAGAAGTCGAGAGTAGTGGAATTCATGATGGAATTATAATCCTTAAGCGTTCGGTAAACAGGAGAGTTAGAAGCGTAAAGAGTTCGGACTCGACCTAGATAAAAAATATCATGGTAACGAAGACTTCTTGTAGGGATATTGAAATGAATGCATCCAAGAAGGTAAGTACAATCAATAACTCCTCGTAAGATGTCGTAGACAAAAATGAGAGAGAGTACTGTCCTTCTGGAGCTTAACGATTTTAAATGAATAAGCTGACATCTAGCACTATAGGAAGGTATCGGATCAGTAAAGTGTAAGGAGCGCAGGGCGAAACGAAGAAAAATTTTTTGAACTCGCTCAAGCCTCCGGATGTGACAGTCGAAGTATGGCCGCCAGATGAAGATAGCATATTCTAACTTAGAACGTACAAATGCAGTATAGAGAAGTTTCAAAGTATAGGGGTCAGAGAATTCAGAACTAAATCGACGGAGGAAAGAGAGCATAGAATATGATTTTGCAAGAGTACAATTCATGTGGCTATGAAATAAGAATTTGGAGTCGAAGACAACACCAAGATCAGAAATTTCATCCACGGTGCTCAGTAAAGAGCCATCGATGAAGTATGATGTAGGAACCAAAGAACGAGATTTACTGAAAGACACATGAAAACACTTCTTTAAATTTAAATGCAGTTGATTTTTGCTACACCAGTTAGCAACATTATTAAGGTCGGATTGAAGTTTGGTAGAATCTAACACACTTGAAATATTCAAGAAGATTTTTAAGTCATCTGCGTATAAAAGGAATTTCGAGTGATTGAAGCAACCCGAAATATCATTTATAAATAAAATGAATAACATGGGACCTAAGATACTTCCCTGCGGAACACCAGACGTGGCCATAAAAGCTCGGGAAGCTGCATTATCCACAACGACGTTGCACAAGCGTGAAGCGAGATAAGATTTGAGCCAAGCAAGGAAAATGGAATGAAATCCTAACCGTTCTAGCTTAGAGATTAATATTGGATGGCTGATTTTGTCGAACGCCTTTGAGAAGTCTGCATAAACAGCGTCGACTTGCTCACGATTATTGAAAGCCGACAGACAAAACTCAGAGAAAATTGTGAGATTTGTCACGGTAGATCTGCCCGACATAAAACCATGTTGGTTATCTGAAATTAAACGTTTAACTGCGAAGTATACTTTTTGCTTAACTATAAATTCAAACAGTTTAGAGACTGTCGACAGTTTGGCAATTGGACGATAATTGGCAACGTTGTTCTTGTTACCTTTCTTGAAAATAGGTGTGATAGAGGTAACTTTCCAAGCATCAATAAATATGCCTGCCTCCAGTGATTTGTTGAAAATTAACAAAAGCGGGTAAGCAAAAGCTGGACAATTCTTGAGGAGTATAGAAGATAGGCCATCTACATCGGTTTGTGAGGACGATTTGATGTGCAAAATGCCATCAATCACATCTTCGAGTGTTAAAGTAAGTGATCCAAAATTAAGAGGGGAATCTTGGCAGTCCTCTGGCAAGAAATTTGAAACTGAGTTCGTATTAGGCTCAAAGTTAGAGCTAAAGAAATCAGCAAAGAGATTTGCAGCTTCCGCGGCGGAATACGCATAGTTATCCTTATAGAAAACTTCCGAAGGAATGCTAGAACACGATTTCTTTGAATTAACATAACGCCAAAAGGCTTTCGGGCTTAATTTGATATCAGCCTCAAAGTTAGAAACATATCTCCGGTGAAGAGATTTATTAAGAGCCTTAAACCGTTTCGAATATTGCAAATATGCATCTCTATGAGAAACAGAATTAGATTTTTTGAATTTTTTAAAGAACCTGTTCCTTAAATTCTTAATTTTCTTCAATTCTTTGGTGTACCACGGTATTTTGTAGCACCTTCTTTTCACTAGCGGAATATTATTTAAACATATGCTTTTCGTTTTATTCATGAAAGAAGAAAAGCAGTCGTCTATACTAGAGTCAGAGAAGACCAAATCCCAATCAATTAGAGATAATTCGAAATTAACCGCTTCGAAATTGCATTTTTTGTAGTTGAAATTATTTGACAGTTTATTGATTTGAACCGCATTAAAATCGTAAAATTCCAACTGCAGAACCAGAGGGACGTGATGAAGGCCATTACCGGAAAGGGGATCGAGACATTCACATAAGTTGTAATTCATATTATCACTTATGTAAATAAGGTCTAAGATCCGTGAAAGTTTATTTTGAAAATTATTTATCTGGGCGAGGTTAATACTTGCGAAACTATCTACTAAGTATGATTCATAAAAGGTTTTGACATTATTGGGAATCAATGAAACACTGTCTTGCATATTTGACCAAGTTATGTTACCTATTTTGCGTTAATATGGAATCGTTATCGTTTATCTCCACACCAATTTCCAAGCCCCTAGCGTAAACAATTTTAGAGATATTCAGCATGAAAAATTAAGTATGTATGGGAGGTGCCACGCCCCTTTTCCCGATAACCCCCACTTTTATGCGTGGGAATGGTTTTGATATCTGATATGGAACCACAGGGGTGGGTGAAACTCACTGGTTGATACCCTAACCAAATTCAAATGAATGTATCACCAACTTAAATTGCTTTAATTAAAGGCGGACGAACCGATCTCTTTATTCTTTCGCTTGTACAATTCCTCTGACTGACTTATTACAAAATTAATTTACAGCAAGCCCTTTTTCTGTCAAGTGCATATGTACATACATATGTGCATAACAGAACCTATGTATGTTCAGGTAAGTATGATATTAAGTGTACTGTATATAAAAAAATAAGAACGGGTTATGCTTATGTACATGAACTATCGGAACATATATATGTATGTACATGTGTACGTGCATAACTGGGTACATATAAATGGTAAGTAAATAAGTCGAATAAAGGGTGTTTCACTTATCGAGCAGTGATGTTTATAAAGGGTGTCTCATTCCTCAACAATATCATTTAGCTCTATACCAATTTTCAGCTCCCTACCTTGAACTGTTTTAGAGATAATCAGCTTTTAAAATTAAGGTTGTATGGGAGGTGCCACGCCCCCTTTTCTGATAACCCCCACTTTTCTGAGTGAGAAGGGTTTTGATATCACCTACCTCTATACCAATTTTCAGCTCCCTACCTTAAAGTGTTTTAGAGATAAACAGCTTTAAAAATTAAGGTTGTATGGGAGATGTCACGCCCCCTTTTCTGATAACCCCCACTTTTCTGAGTGAGAAGGGCTATGATATCACCTACCTCTATACCAATTTTCAGCTCCCTACCTTGAACTGTTTTAGAGATAATCAGCTTTAAAAATTAAGGTTGTATGGGAGGTGCCACGCCCCCTTTTCTGACAACCCCTACTTTTCCGAGTGAGAAGGGTTTTGATATCAACTACCTCTATACCAATTTTCAGTTCCCTACCTTGAACTGTTTTAGAGATAATCAGCTTTAAAAATTAATGTAGTATGGGAGGTGCCACGCCCTCTTTTCTGATAACCCCTAATTTTCTGAGTGAAAAGGGTTTTAATATCACCTAACTCTATACCAATTTTCAGCTCCCTACCTTAAACTGTTTTAGAGATAATCAGCTTTAAAAATTAAGGTGGTATGGGAGGTGCCACGCCCCCTTTTCTGATAACCCCCACTTTTCTGAGTGAGAAGGGTTTTGATATCACCTACCTCTATACCAATTTTCAGATCCCTACCTTGAACTGTTTTAGAGATAATCAGCTTTAAAAATTAAGGTTGTATGGGAGGAGCCACGCCCCCTTTTCTGATAACCCCCAGTTTTCTGAATGAGAAGGGTTTTGATATCACCTACCTCTATACCAATTTTAAGCTACCTACCTTAAACTGTTTTAGAGATGATCAGCTTTAAAAATTAAGGTTGTATGGGAGGTGCCACGCCCCCTTTTCTGACAACCCCCACTTTTCCGAGTGAGAAGGGTTTTGATATCACCTACCTCTTTACCAATTTTCATCTCCCTACCTTGAACTGTTTTAGAGATAATCAGCTTTAAAAATTAAGGTTGTATGGGAGGTGCCACTCCCCCTTTTCTGACAACCCCCACTTTTCCGAGTGAGAAGGGGTTTGATATCACCTACCTCTATACCAATTTTAAGCTCCCTACCTTAAACTGTTTTAGAGATAATCAGCTTTAAAAATTAAGGTTGTAAGGGAGGTGCCACGCCCCCTTTTCTGACAACCCCCACTTTTCCGAGTGAGAAGGGTTTTGATATCACCTACCTCTATACCAATTTTCAGCTCCCTATCTTGAACTGTTTTAGAGATAATCAGCTTTAAAAATTAAGGTTGTATAGGAGGTGCCACGCCCCCTTTTCTGATAATCCCCACTTTTCTGAGTGAGAAGGGTTTTGATATCACCTACCTCTATACCAATTTTCAGCTCCCTACTTTGAACTGTTTTAGAGATAATAAGCTCTAAAAATTAAGGTTGTATGGGAGGTGCCACGCCCCCTTTTCTGATAACCCCCACTTTTCTGAGTGAGAAGGGTTTTGATATCACCTACCTCTATACCAATTTTCAGCTTCCTACCTTAAACTGTTTTAGAGATAATCAGCTTTAAAAATTAAGGTTGTATGGGAGTTGCCACGCCCCCTTTTCTGATAACCCCCAGTTTTCTGAATGAGAAGGGTTTTGATATCACCTACCTCTATACCAATTTTAAACTCCCTACCTTAAACTGTTGTAGAGATAATCAGCTTTAAAATTTAAGGTTGTATGGGAGGTGCCACGCCCCCTTTTCTGATAACCCCCACTTTTCTGAGTGAGAAGGGTTTTGATATCACCTACCTCTATACCAATTTTCAGCTCCCTACCTTAAACTGTTTTAGAGATAGTCAGCTTTAAAAATTAAGGTTGTATGGGAGGTGCCACGCCCCCTTTTCTGACAACCCCCACTTTTCCGAGTGAGAAGGGTTTTGATATCACCTACCTCTATACCAATTTTCAGTTCCCTACCTTGAACTGTTTTAGAGATAATCAGCTTTAAAAATTAAGGTTGTATGGGAGGTGCCACGCCCCCTTTTCTGATAACCCTCAATTTTCTGAATGAGAAGGGTTTTAATATCACCTACCTCTATACCAATTTTCAGATCCCTACCTTAAACTGTTTTAGAGATAATCAGCTTTAAAAATTAAGGTTGTATGGGAGGTGCCACGTCCCCTTTTCTGATAACCCCCACTTTTCTGAGTGAGAAGGGTTTTGATATCACCTACCTCTGTACCAATTTTCAGATCCCTACCTTGAACTGTTTTAGAGATAATCAGCTTTAAAAATGAAGGTTGTAAGGGAGGTGCCACGCCCCCTTTTCTGATAACCCTCAATTTTCTGAGTGAGAAGAGTTTTAATATCACCTACCTCAGGGCCGTGCGCAGGAATTAGCCTTGGGGGGGGTTTTTAATTTTGGTTTGCATTCGCATACATTTTTCGCTAAGATAAACATATTTGCTGAAACAGATATCCAGACCCATACACCATAAATTTAAATGTTCTCTAACTTTTCTGAAACTCATTATGATTCATCAAAACCTAGTTAACCAGGTCCTGAATAGTACACGGAAAGAATTTTTTACTAGAATCAATGCCGAGACAAGAAAAATTAGACTTGATTTTGAACTTAGAAAATAATTTCTTAATATCAAGAAAATCCAAGAAAATTGGATTTTAAATAAATAAGTAAAAATTTTCTTGCTTCAAGTGAAATTGGATTTTATATAAATAAGAAAACATTTTCTTGCTTCAAGTAAAATTGGATTTTAAATAAATAAGAAATAATTTACTTAGGATAAGTGTTTTTTCTTGTTTTTTGAAATAAATTAAGAAATTATTTTTTTGTTGCAAGTAAAACTTTTCTTATACGAGCTTAAGTAAGTAATGCGAGAGACACACATCGTAGTATAGTAATAATATTTCGATCTATACCACATATGTGTCACCCTCATATTGTAGTTTAATTGAAAATTTTCATAGCATAGCCAAATCATAATATTGATATTCTAATATTCATACCACATGTGTGTCCGAGGCATAAGAAAATATTAAATATTAAATTAAGAAAATATTTTCTAAAAATATTAAAAACGTAAAAAATAAGGAAAATGAAAACTAATCATGAGGGATTAGAAAACCATAATTAGTCAACTAGTATTTTCCTAGGACTTGTTTATTGAAATGACAACATTTTCTTTAATATAAATGAAGATGCAAATAGTGCACTCCTTATACCAAATGCTTCACTAACAATCTGAGAATTGCAAAAATATTCAGAAATATGCAAAGCGGATGGCAAATGAAAAAAAATACATGTAACTTTGGAAATGCAAATGCAGCAAGAAAAATTTTACTTCGCTCAAGAAAACGTTTTCTTATTCATTTTACATTTTTTTTCGCTGTATGTTGTTTTTCCAATTCATCGAAACCCAATTTTCTTAAATTCTTCTTGATATTAACAAAAAGATTTTCTTCATTTAAGTAAATTTAAGAAAAGATGTTCTTATTTATTTAAACATTTTTTTCAACATTTTTTTTTCTATAGATTTTGTTAGTGTTCTTGAATAAGAAAATAATTGTCTCATTTTTGGAAAACTCAATTTCTTATTTCCAGTAATAATTAAGTCAATTTTTCTTATTTCCCTAAAAATTTTCTAAATTGATTTCAAGAAAGCATTTTTCTTGATTCAAGTATACAAATTTCTTTCCGTGTACTGTTTACAGTACTTGTTAATTGAAACTGCTCACTGTTTTCACAAAATGAACATTTTTTGTTATCAGTACAATTTTTTTAAAAATGCCAAACGAACATATGCTACACAACTTTGTAATTTCGGAAAGCTCCAAGTGCAATTCAAAGTGCCGAACTTATGTATTGGCCAACCTTATTTTTTGCAACTTTTACCAATTCTTCTTCCGTAAAATTATTGTAACTAATATTGTCAAAAATTATGAGTCAAAATTCAATGCAAAATTTATAAACTGTATTTTGAAAATTTTTGCAAAATCATTGCAACTTAGATTTGGTCATGGGGGGGGTTTTAACCCCCAAAACCCCCCCGTGCGCACGGCCCTGAACTACCTCTATACCAATTTTCAGCTCCCTACCTTAAACTGTTTTAGAGATAATCAGCTTTAAAAATTAAGGTTTTATGGGAGGTACCACGCCCCCTTTTCTGATAACCCGCACTTTTCTGAGTGAGAAGGGTTTTGATATCACCTACCTCTATACCAATTTTCAGCTCTCTACCTTGAACTGTTTTAGAGATAATCAGCTTTAAAAATTAAGGTTGTATGGGAGCTGCCACGCCCCCCTAACATTTTTTAATTTTTTCTTCGACTAAACCTTCGCGGGATAACAACAAACAAACCCCCCTAAGGAAGTATTTGATTTGGTTCAGCCGTTTTCAAGTTTTAGCGTTACAATTAAATACCAAATCATTTTTATATACTTATATATAGACTAGCTGACCCGGCAAACTTCGTTCTGCCCAAAATAGATTTTTTTATTAATTTCATTTCAAAAATTGTTATTACACCGGTATTATTTTTAATAGAAAATTAAAGATTTTTCACTACTTCATTGTGTATACAACTTCAAAAATATTTAATTTTAGTATTCAGTTTAAGGCTGCACGATACACAACATTTTTAGTTTTCTGTTCCGGAAATTTATTTTCACTGAGTATTGGCTATTTTCACTAGGTAAGAGGATTGATATAGTATACCTCCATAATGGTTTTCAGGCCCCTCTTCCAACCCTTTTAGATATATTCAGCCTCAAAAGTTTAGTACGTATGGGAGGTGCAATGCCCCATTTTTCGATAAATCTTTTTTTTTTTTTTTGGTGAACATGGTATTGATGTCGTATATCTGCATAGTGATTTCTATGTACATGCCATGAACGCTTATAAGGATATTTAGCCTTAAAAATTAAGAACGCATGGGAGGTGCCACGCCCCCTTTTCCCAAAACAACTGTTTTTTTCATAAGCACGCTATTGATATCGTTAATCTCCTGATCAAGTTTCAGGTCCCAACCTTAAACGCTTTTATAGATATTCAGCTTGAAAAATTAAGTTTGTATGGGAGGTGCCACGCCCCCGTTTCCGATAACCTACACTTTTATGCGCAAAAATTGTTTTGATATATAGCTCTGTACCAATTTCAGCTTAAAAAATTAAGTGTTGTTGGGAAGTGCCACGCCCCCTTTTCGTATAACTCCTGTTATTTTGCGTTAATATGGAATCGTTATCGTTTATCTCCACACCAATTTCCAAGCCCCTAGCGTAAACAATTTTAGAGATATTCAGCATGAAAAATTAAGTATGTATGGGAGGTGCCACGCCCCTTTTCCCGATAACCCCCACTTTTATGCGTGGGAATGGTTTTGATATCTGATATGGAACCACAGGGGTGGGTGAAACTCACTGGTTGATACCCTAACCAAATTCAAATGAATGTATCACCAACTTAATTTGCTTTAATTAAAGGCGGACGAACCGATCTCTTTATTCTTTCGCTTGTACAATTCCTCTGACTGACTTATTACAAAATTAATTTACAGCAAGCCCTTTTTCTGTCAAGTGCATATGTACATACATATGTGCATAACAGAACCTATGTATGTTCAGGTAAGTATGATATTAAGTGGACTGAATATAAAAAAATAAGAACGGGTTATGCTTATGTACATGAACTATCGGAACATATATATGTATGTACATGTGTACGTGCATAACTGGGTACATATAAATGGTAAGTAAATAAGTCGAATAAAGGGTGTTTCACTTATCGAGCAGTGATGTTTATAAAGGGTGTCTCATTCCTCAACAATATCATTTAGCTCTATACCAATTTTCAGCTCCCTACCTTGAACTGTTTTAGAGATAATCAGCTTTTAAAATTAAGGTTGTATGGGAGGTGCCACGCCCCCTTTTCTGATAACCCCCACTTTTCTGAGTGAGAAGTGTTTTGATATCACCTACCTCTATACCAATTTTCAGCTCCCTACCTTAAACTGTTTTAGAGATAAACAGCTTTAAAAATTAAGGTTGTATGGGAGATGTCACGCCCCCTTTTCTGATAACCCCCACTTTTCTCAGTGAGAAAACAGGTGCAGTATTGTGAATACAAATGCAGTTGTGGCAAGCAATACGTTGACAGAATGTTGCGTGATCGCATCATCGTTGGAGTTCAAGATAAAAAATTACAGTTAAAACTATTGGATGGTCGTGACCAAAGTGATTGACATATGTAAGGTGTTTGTGGCGGCAACCAAACACAAACAAATGTTAGACACAAAACAAGTTGTGGCAACCATTACAACGGAGGATAAAGTACAAGTAAACGCGATTGGGCAGACAATACGTAGTTGCTTTAATTGTGGACAGTCATGCTCAGCATAAACTGGTGTGTAAATCAAAGGATGCTGCATGCCGAAATTGTTCAAAAAAGGGTCATTTTGCCAGCATGTGTAGACAGAAAGTAAAAAATTCACAAGTACGAGGGCCCAACAATAATGGAAAGTCAACAATTAGTAGTGTGACATTGATGGTAAGGTAGTTTGTTATAATTATATGAGACATAAGCTTAGTTATAAAATTAATTGTAGAATAAATTCTGTTGAACTCAATCGAATGAAATGGACAATTTATTCCGTAAAAGGGGGACACAGTGTTTTCTCTATAATAAGTAGGTGGAAATATGTTGTTTAGAAAAGATTGGATGGATGTGCGTATTAATTATTTTAAAGTTATAGTTATTTATATTACAGCTATAATTATTATTAGAATATTGAATTTTATACTTTTTTATTCATCATCACTCTCTCCGCTAGCCATTCCACCATATATAATATCTGGATCCTTCTGCAGATTCTTGTAGAACTGACGATGTTGGGGGTCAATAAATTCAATTAATTCCATTAAATCGCTGAATTTCGCATCAGGTATAGGTAGGCTTGCCATAATTTTTTCACCCCAATGCCTGACTAAAGCGAAATGAAAACAGCCTAAAGTTAGAAAACCATAAAATTCATTCAAGTATATTTAGCAGTCTAAAAATTACAAGTTTATATATGTAAATTTATCACATTTAAAAAACAATTCACAATTCACTGATATTTTTTGTCAAATATGGGCTATGAATATGTCTTTTTATGCTTATTAACTCTATTAGATTCTTCTGTTGATGACTTATCTAAATTATTTTGAAGTAAATAGCACCAAAAGCACAAGTATACATGAAAAATAATTGTGACAATTCGAACAAACGGGGTTATATATTACAGCAGAAATTTATCTGGTTTTATTGTCCTAAAATCGTAGTTATTGCATTCGCATGTAGAATTTTTTATCTGGCACGGGATCGGCGTTAAATGAAACACGGCTAAAATAAATTACTCAAAAGCGTGTGTGAACGCACGTAATTTCGGAATGTAATTTCGGCTAATCAACGTAATTTAAAATGTCTTATTGTGCTTTTATGACACGGATTGAGGGCCGTTTACTCAACCTCTGATTAACGCTAACCACGGTTAAAGTTCGGTTAAACATCATTATCGACTTCATCAAACCAAGTATTTAACATGTGGTCGATAATGCAGTCCATTGCTTAACCGGGCCTTTGTCCTCCGGTTAGCGTTAATCAGAGGTTGAGTAAACGGCCCTAAGAGATAGAAAGAAGTTATTGATAACACTGGTCGACAAATTTTTGTTACAGAAATAAAATTCTACTTTTCAAAAGGACTTCGGTGCGCTGAATCCGAACCTGAAGTCAGATTTTCGGCAATACGAACAGTTTTTAAGATATTCATGTCTAAAAAAGCGAAAACACATTTTTTGTATATATTCACTCCTCAAAATATTTTTTAAATAACTTACTTTTTAAAAAAAATTGGTTAAAGCTATTGAAAGGGCGGACATTTCTCTTGAAGAAACCGTTTTAATTTTTGGGATATCTTTTTGGGATATCTTTCTTGTAACTTGCAATATTGCATATTAAGCCTCATTAGTTTTGCAATATTTTCCCCATTCAAAAATAATTAAAAATTTTGAAGCACGCTTTTAGGCAGTTTATTACATTATGGACGTATGTAAGTGGCTTCGTAAAAAGAAATAGTTCTGCTGAGAAATTACAAAACTTGATTGCGCCTGAAACATGCTACAAATGCTGCCATTGTTTTCGACGACAAATACCTTATTGTACAAAAACATATATTTCTATATACCTAAATTAGATGTCCGAAAAATTATAACGTTGTCTTCAAGAGAAATGGCCGAGCTTTCAATAGCTTCAATCAATTTTTAAAACAAGTAATTTAAAAGATATTGTGGAGTGAATATAGGCAAAAAACGTGTTTTTCGCCTCTTTGGGCATGAATATCTCAAAAACTGTACGTATTACCGAAGATCTGACTTCAGATTCGGATTCAGCGCGCCGAAATCCTTTAGTAAAGTAGGATTTTTTTATGTAACAAAAATTTATTGAAATTTTGCCGACCAGTGTAATCGCACAAGACTTAAACTTACGCTGTGTTTACACTCGACAAGATTACATATCTAATGTTCATACGGCTTTGAATAAAACGAAATAAAATTTATATAAAATATCCATGTACATAAAAAAACGTGTCAAAATGCCTGACAAAATTCGTAGGCGCCTGATTGCCTGACAAAGTAGGTAATGCCTGACAATCAGGCCAAATGCCTGACGTATGGCAAGCCTAGGTATAGGTCTTCCAGAGGAAAAAAGTAGAGTGTTAGCCATTTTAAATGCGTCATCAGATACTTTTTTCTTATTTATTTCAATTCTTTGCATTACTTTTAAATCAACTAAAGCAAAAATTGTCAAAGGTTCCTCTTTTTTATTAATTAAATTTAGTTTTTAATTAATTCAATCTTCTAATAAGAATTATAACTATAATAAAGCTTTCTCATGGCAGAAATACAATCGGAGGGTAAGCCGAGAGGTGACGGCTGGTTTTTTAAGAGCAGCGGTCACCTCTCGGCAGTGGGGCGGCATACCCTACGATTGTATTTATGCCATGAAAAGCTTCTCACAAAAAAATGCATTCGCCGTTCGGACCCGGCATAAAACTGTAGGTCCACCCAAATAGTAGGAAAACCAAAAGAAGCACACCTCGAATTGGGAGAGGTCGGCCATAAAATTAGAATCTAATTACTATTACGCAGCTTTTAAATGAAGAAAATATATGCATGTTTAAGGATTGTATATGCATTTATAGTAAAATTTTCCTACGAAACTATTGTTTGAAAACTATTGAAGCATACTTTTAGGCATTATTTGGAGAAAAATTTTATGAAAAACTGTAAGACGATATAAAGATCATCTAATTCATTTAATACGATATATGTGTTATCGGGCTTTGAAAAAATGCGTATGGTGAAATTTCAACCTTGGTTGCACAAAACTGCAGTAACTGATGCAGATACGTGGAAATCGTATATGAGAAAATTGTTCACCTATTCATTTTGAATGAAAGTCTTTATGGTGCTTTTTCACGCAGAAGGACTATTTTCGGAGTTATAAAAAAATAAAACAAAACCATATATCTGAACAATGAGTTGTATGGCAGCTATATGTTATAGTGACCCGATCTTGATGATTTTCACGGAAAAGATTAAGGTCAATACGAGTAGAAATTCTCCAAAGTTTCATGTCCTTAGCTATTTAAATAGCGAAGTTATACCAAGATGGCCATATCTGAACAATCGGTTGTATGGCAGCTATAAATTATAGTCACTAGATTTCAATTATTTTCAGAAAGTCAAGGTGATACTAAAATATGGTGATACGCAAAGCTTGGGCAATTTATCTCATAAACTGACAGAGTTATTAACAAACAAGTACAAATTGATGGTAATTATTAAATACCGTTATTTCATAAACCGGAACCAGTTTGGGAAAACTAGTGATGGCATTGAATTTAGAATGCCCCAATTAAGTAAGAACAACCGTCAAAATCCTTACGCGGGAAAAGGGTTCAACGACTGAGTAAAGTTTATAGACGGAAAAAAATTACCTTCGGAGCTCTGTAACTTCTTTCCTAAATTTCTCGAAAACGAAAGCTAACTTTTACTTTCTGAAAACGCCATCGTATTCTATAGCCAAAAATTAAGTTCGGGTGCCTCGGCGTTTCGCTGTGATATTTCGACCTCCCTACAGTGTAATATATATGATGATTACACTTTTTTTTATTAATGGTACATTTTTATGTTTTTATAGGTTTATTTTTTTCTGTAATTACACAGTGCATACATATTTTTACATTTCTCCCATTCTCCTATTGGACAAATTCACAAATTTTGTAGCACATTTGAATGCAGCATTTCGAAAATTATTAAATTCGCCTTGAACTTGTCACACAAATAGGAATGGCAAATAGTATGTATGTGCATATACAAAACAAAGTTGGCAGAGCAAAAAATGTAAATAAAAACTATTTTACGAACGAGACCAAAATATGACGAAATAATATGCCTACTTATAGACGAATTCTGTAACTCCGTCTCATCTCAAGTCACAAAATTTGAGATTTGAGACATGAGACATTTTTAGTGACTTGAGCCATTTTTGGTATTCTGTAAGCCACGGTCACTAAAAATTTCACCAAAGACTGTGGTGAAAATGTACTGAGACTTTTTGAGATAACAAAATAATTTAACGAATACTCACTAAGCGATTACATACGAAAATAGGTTTTGGAAATGGATTTATGAGCAATATATTGCATTAAAAAAATAAAACGTATCATTACTACTTATGACTTATAAAAACAGTTATGAATAGGATGTTTTATTAGTGTTTTATCTGAACCGATTCGCAAAAAAAGTCATGTAACGTAAAACATTGAAATATCGATAAATATCGTATCACATCACTATTTACACTTGATGGAAATGGCGGAAAAAAGTAAGTTAGCAAAACCAGCAAAATTTTATTATTTTGCTAATTTCATACAAATAAACTTATTTTATTACAGAAAATAGCCAGCGAACAAGCAAAGATCAAACAAGTTGTAAGTTTTTATAAATTTTGACCCTTTATTTAGTTCACCTCAATGATTTGTTTATTTTGTGACCTCCTCAACACCAGGTCACTATTTAGTGACGTATTTTTTGAGACTTGAGACGTGAGCTCGCTTACAGAATACCAAATTGTCTCAAAATCAATCTCACCACGAAAAAGTCTCCAAAAGTCTCTATTAGTGACTTGAGACAGCTTACAGAATACTACTATTAGTCTAAAGTAGCACTAATTGGCAAAAGCGATTCTTCGTTGGATTTCCGTGCTATTATTCTTGGTGCTAATGCTGGCTCCCACATATACGAAGCCCTTAACAGTTTCGAATTTGTAGCTGTCAACAGTGACGTGGCTGCCAAGGCATGCTGTTTATTTGTGTGATGACTGGAGGTTGACCCCCAAATCCATTTTCTTATCCTCTTTTTCCAGCTTGGAGAAGGCAGAACACACGGCGCGAGTGTTAGTGCTAATGATGTCGATATCATCGGCGTACACCAGCAGTTGCACACTATTGTGGTATAAGATGCTTCCTGTACGGTTAAGTTCTGCAGCTCGTATTATCTTTTCCAGAATCAAGTTGAAGAAGTCACATGAAAGGGAGTAACCTTGTCTGAAACCTCGTTTGGTCTCGAACGGCTTGGAGAGGTCCTTTCCAATTCTGATGCTGCTGGTGGTGTTAGTCACCGTCAATTGGCAAAGCCGTATAAGATTTCTCCAAGCTGGATAAAGAGGCTAAGAAAATGGGTTTATCGGTTAACGAAGACAAGCCAAGGTACCTCCTATCATTACGCAAAGAAGCAGCGCAGCCACGTCACTGTTGACTGCTACAAATTTGAAACCGTTAAGGACTTCGTCTATTTGGGAACCAGGATTAACACCAGGAATAATGTTAGCACGGAAATCCAAAGAAGAATCACTTTTGCCAATAAGCAAAGCTACTTTGGACTAAGTAGGCAATTGAAAAGTAAAGTCTTCTCTGGACGAACAAAAATCACGCTCTACAGAACGCTCATCGTTTCAGTCCTCATGTATGGCGCAGAAGCAAGGACGATGCCAAAATCAGATGAGATGACGTTTGAAGTATTCGAGAGAAAAGTTCTTCTGAAGATTTATTGACCTATGCGCGTTGGCGATGGCGAGTATCGACGGATTTAATGATGAGCTGTGCGAGCTATACGCAGATATCGACATTACATTGTGCAGCAAATAAAAATCCAGCGGCTGCGTTGGGCAGCTCGTATCGTGAGAATGGATGAAGGTGCTTCGGACCAGAGAGTATTTCCATCGAAACCCGCTAAAGGCAAAACAGAAGGGAGACCTCCACTGCGTTGGGAAGATAAAATGAACACTGACTCGCCGTCCTTTGGATTTCCAATTGGCGCAAGGCAGCATGAAACGGAAACGATTGGGGTATTTTATTGGACTCGGCCAAAATCGCCTAGATGGTTAAGCGCCAATTAAGAAGAGAAGCCGTTCCGAAAATATTTACTCGGTTGGGAATCTGAAACATAAATTGCATAAAATTTGAAAGCACAGCGTTAAGCAATGCTATGCGGCCGGGCCGTGTATAAAAGTCAATTAAATATTTTTACAATATTTTTGTTTGTTAAGCTCTTTAGATATTCAGAGCATTGATATTTAATGTCCCTTTTTATCTTTTTACATATATCATTTTTAAAATTTTGTATTTAGGAGACAAGTATTTTTAATTTTGAATGAAACGTAAATTTAAATCTCAATTTCTGGGGAAAATGAGCGTCAGAAGTAAATCTCTTCTTCCTCATTATTTAAAATTGTAGCCCTTGTAGTTGTTGTCGGTGTTGCTGTACTTATATTGTCTGCCGGCGAATATGTACCTGTCCTCGTATTAAAATGCTGAATAATTGCAGGAGAGCTACCCGCGCGCGAGTGTTGTGGAACAGTTTGAAGCACAGATTGAGTTGAGCTATAGCTTAAGTTGGATGAATGTTTATCTGCTAGCTTTAGTGGTAGCATTTGAATGCAACCGCTCTGCTGAATAACACTAGCACTAAAACTGCCTGATTTGTCAACTTTGCTATTTCCAGCGGTTGAACTTAAGGATATATTCGATGAGAGGGAAGATAGTTTCATGGGAATTTTTTGTTTAATACAAGTCTGATTTATTTTTGGTGCATTAGTGGCACTCAGTAAATTAACGGGAGGAGTTTTGGATACCGTCGAAGCTGAACGCCATTTGTCCTTTCGCCGATCAATGGTGCTTTGTGCCGATATAGTTGGAGTTGCAGCATCCGTGGATAATTCGGCATTCACATGGCTGTCGTTCTTATCATCACTGGAAGAGGATACTACGGGTATTGACGGACAATTATTTATTAATAATGGAGTATTTGGAGAGAGAAGTAAACCCTGGTTTGAAAGTATTTCCATTTTGCGATATAGCTGATCACGCTGCTGCTTAATATCATCTTGCTGAATTTTAATTTGCTCTTGTAGTTTAATTTGCTGCTCACGCTTGTCATCCAACTCTTGCTCTCTTTTCTGCTTCAGTCGTAACCAAGCAATCTTCTCTTCTTGCAATTTATCTTGCAAATTGCGTAGTTCTTCTAACTGATCATTATGTGAGTGAGCAGCACGTGGATTTTCTCGATACAATGCCAACTGCAGCTGTAGGTTGTGTATAGTAGTCATTTGTTGGGACACTATACAAAGCAGGGTATGAAGATAATGCGATATTTTCAATGCTGCATAGTTATGATCCTTAATAGTGATATCTTCATTTCCCACCATTATATTTGAACGCCCGTTAGAGGTTTGGAACTCACCCGCTGTGGACGGTAACCGCAATTTAATAAACGGCGATCCGATTTTCGGATCAATATTTTCTTCTAGTTCCTGTAGTCGCGGTTTTAAAGAATGTAATGGTAAAATTTTGGTAACATCACGGGAAGACAAACTATTTTTTCCTCGTTTCTCGTCAAAACCAGCAAACGTTTCTGCACGTTTTGGCAATGTCGGTAATGCGTAGTAATCACTTTGTTTTTCTCCGACCGAACTTACTGATCGTGACACTGGCAAACCAGTGGATGTTGTGTATATCATAGTACCTAATTGAGTAATGCCTTGCACCATGTTCAAGACATATTTCCAAAGCTCTGTTGTATTACAATCGACAGCCACTAAGTCTTTGTAAGAACCAAAGGTAGCTAAAAAACTCGATGCGCTCGCAGAGGTTCCGTTAACATGACTATTTCCAACAACGTCTGCACTACTACCGTTTAAGCTTCCCGTATTTTCAAAAAAATGTTTCTGTTCTTTTAATAAGTTTAATTGAAGAAAAATCTTGTCTTCAAGCAAAATGGCATGGTCAATGTCGTTTTGTCTTATCTTATCAATCAGATCCCGCTTACTAACTCCTATGCGTATTTTCTCTTCAGCTGTTAGATCTGCAGTTTCTATTATATCCGATGAAGGGCATTCGAGCACAGCCTGTCGTATTGACTGAATCCAAGTATTTTTATCCTTCGGTTGTTGCACTTTTAATTCATACATCTCTGGAAAAGATGGATTTGATGAAATTATGTATATTCCCCTAGCTTCAGTTCCTGCCTTTTCGCGTATCAGTAACTTTTGCAATGGTACCACGCCTGCTTTATGCTCCGGTGTAAAGAAAGCGTACTTATTGTGGGCCGAATTTTCCAAAAAGAAACATAAGCAATCGGTTAGTACAACCACTAGAACTAACTGCATTTTGGAACGACCTTGCATTAAAGTAGCCAAACCCTCGAACTTCAGTCTACGACGAGACTCGATAGAAATATCTGACTTGCGGAATGGTTTATTTTTAAAGATAGCAAAAGACTTTGGATCAATCCGATTAAAAATTTCCAATTGTCTCTCCTGTAGCTCTTTTTCTGCAACGCATGCATCAACATCTATAAGCAAAGATTTCACTAAATTTAGAGCATGTTGGAGCTTATCAGACTCTACTTTAGCATCTTTTGCACTTTTAAGTAACGGTTCAATTAATAACGGATACTTGGTAAGACGTTGTGTAACGAAAAGTATACATTCTGGAATTCCTTTTTTCTTCAGTAATGGATTTGATATACAGTGCTTGTACCATTCAGCGAATGTTCGGTCACGGTTGGTCATACATGATTTAAAATGTTCCAGTGCTGTCCGATGATTGGCACAAAATTCACCATATGCCAATCTCAGATGCTGAGCATTTTCCAATGAAAAGAAATCTAATAGTATATCTGCAATGCTGTCAACAATGTATTGTTCCCTTTGCTTTTGACGTAATTTTTTCAAAAAACTACTATGCAATTCGGTTAGTTCAGATAAACGAGGAAATATGGTGTTGATATTTATGAAAGGGAAATGTCGCTGAAGGCTATCAACGAACACCCTCTGCATGACAATTAATGTCTGGCAATGGTGCTTTTCTGTCATAATAAATTCGTAAATATGTTCTTGCCTTTTAATTTGTTTCTCTTTGAGAGTTTTTAGAATTTCTTTTGGTACGCTGGGAGACCATGAATCGTGCTCTTCAGCTTCGATTCCTAATATAGGTTCTGCACCCAAATCTTGAGCTTCGATAGGTGGCTCATTAAGAAACTCAAGGGGCATAAGGGAAGCGTCATCGTTTATAGATCCTGCTTGGTCTGCTCCATCATAATAGTCTTGAACACTTTCCGCTTTTTCGTTTGATTTTTTTACGTTCGTTAATATTGTTTTTTGACCATTAGCAATGCTTGACTTTTTTCCTCTACAATCCAGCTGATGATCCCTTATATTTATCAATAATATGTTGTTACCACATCCTTCACAAACTCCTGATTGATTTTCCGATTTAGTTTTGTGCTTATCCTTTTTCTTGCGAAAAAACAGTGAACCCCGCTTACGTCGTTTTTCTACGTTACCATATTGCTCAACCTTTGTATGGGCACGTAAGAGAGTTTGATTTTCATCTTCACTGTCATAGAAATGACGTCCTCTATTTTCTTCCTTAGCAATTATCGACGAAGTAGACACACTTTTCTGGAGTGGAATGCGTATTTCCGTTGCGGCATTGCGTTTTGCTGAAATACGCTGAAAATCGCGAGCCAGTTCTGCCTCGTTTAACGAATGTGTTGAAATACCTACAATTAAAAAAAAATCATGTGAGATATGTTTTCCTTCCAGCATTGTGGGGACACCAATCCGGAGGACGTGGAGTCTCACACAATAATATATGAATATATGAATGTTGAATGAAGTCTGTATGATGTATATCATATTTCAATTTTATATCGGATGTAACCGTTGTGAGAGAAATGGCGTATAAGTCATATTTAACCATTACCTTTAAAAATTTGGTGATTTGGTTGTATTTAAACATTATCATGAAAAAAAAATTTGTTTGGTCATTAATAACCATTTTACAAACCAAAATATTTTTTGGGCCTGAACGTCGCACATAGGGGTATTTTATCAATCTGGGCGGCCAAAACCTCATTTCCTAAAACTGGCCCGATTACCAAAAAATTAAATTTTTTAGTAGGCCAGGACCCTAACGCATCATTTTCAATAAAAGTTTATTCTCAAAACTCAAACGAAAAGTTTTTACAGTCAATGAAAGTTTGGTCATTCGTGTATTTCTCGCGGCATTTTATAACGTTCTTAAAGTTTCAACATTTCCAATTAATATTTTTACGGTTTTAAGTGAAGTTTTTTAGAATACTGTTATGGATTCTTATAATACAGGTAATCGAGTACAAAATTCATGTTTATTGAGATTTAGTTAGTTGTTAGCGTCTTCTTAATTACGTTTTTAAAAAATGATGTATTAAAAAAAAATTCCCAATTTTTTGTTTTCAAAAGGGTTTTTGTTTAGGTGCCCGGCATTGCCAGGCACTGACTCTTTTTTTTTCTAGATAGTCTGTTCCCTGTTATTTTGAGTTCAAGAAAGATCGGTTCCGGTTTTTTCCGGTTTAAAGAAAAACAGGCGATTTTTCACGTTGGGAAAAATGATCCCACCACACAAAAAAAAATTAGTTGTTTGTGGATTCGAGAAAACCCATCTAGGAACATATAAATCGACGTGCTCCGAATCCAAAGTCCGCTTGTCTAATATACCCCCAAAACTTCGAGAAAATTGCGAAAAGCTAAAAAAGCCCCATATGGCACATTTCATCGACCTAACCTACTAACATGTATTTCGACGTTCTGAATCCAAATCTGAGGTCGGTTTGGTCTCACTAGATCACTTTTTAAAAATGTAAAGCCACATTATTTCCTATGTTAAATCGAATTGAAATCACCGTGGGTAACATAATTAACAATTTAAAGCCAAAAAAGAGCTTTGGCCGCCCAGATTGATTAAATACCCCAATGTGCGTCGTCAGCGTAGAGCAAGAAATTAGTATTTGAAAAACATCTACTAATGTCATTAATAAAAATTACAAATAATAGTGGGCCCAATATACTACATTGGGGTACTCCAGATGATGCAAGGAAAGAGTAAGATTGTGAATTGTCAACGACAACCACACAACGTCTATTTAACAGATAGGACCTCAGCCATGAAAGGAATGTGGAGTGAAAACCTAAACATGCCAATTTTTTTATTAAAATTGTATGCGAGACTTTATCGAAAGCTTTCGAGAAGTAAGTGTAAACCACGTCCATCTGATTTCCCATATGAAAAGCTGAAATACAATCTTGCGAGAAAACCGCTAAATTTGAGACCGTAGACCTACCCGGTAGAGCTGCAAAACTATCGATGGTACTATCGATAGTATCGATAGTTTTTTTTTTCGTGTCACTATCGATATTTTTTCCACTATCGATGGTTATCCCTATTCATTCTTGTAGTTTTGTCCCAAGAGAAGAATACTGAATACGGTATATGTCTTCTTGCAGTAACTCGCAGTAACTGGCATCTCAACTTCTTGCGCGGCCTTAAACTTCTCGTAAGCAATTGTACTGCCCTTAATAAGAAACAATTCTCTTGCATTTCATCAAAATCACCTTTATATAATCTTGCGCCAAGGCATCTTGCACAACTAAATTCAATCAATGTGCAAAACACGGTAACTCGCATGCTTTGATCACAGATGGAACATGGTGCAAGGCTTCCAATATATTAGCTGCGGAATGATTTGTATCTGCCAGCAGCTTTTGTGTCAACAGTACAGCTACTCGCAATTTGAAATCTTCTTCTGATATAAAATGACAAGCAATAGTTAAGTAATTTTTCATTAAGCTCCTGCCAGAGGATGCAATGAAAGTGCTTTCAGAAAGTGAAAAAGTAAAATTTTCTCGTGTAGCCACCAAAAAAGTACTTTCTGAAAGTGTTTTCCGAAATTTCAGCAATTACTTTCTTACGAAAAACTTTCATCGTCTAGCTGCGAGAAAAATACTTTTCAGAAATACTTTTCACTTTCAATCAGAGTTCGCAAATAAACTGAACCCTACGGAAACGCTACGCCAAACAGAACACCAGGGTTGCGTGATTTTGATTTGACTGAATCACTAATCAAAAATATTTTCTGATTCTTGATTTAAAATATTTTCAAATCAAAGATAATTTTTATTTGTGATTCGTTTCAAAAAAGAATCAGAAATACCTTTTGATTCGTGATTCAAACTATTTTCAAATCAAAGATAAATTTTATTTGTGATTCGTTTCACAAAAGAATCAGAAATACCCTTTGATTCGTGATTCAAACTATTTTCAAATCAAAGATAAAATTGATTTGTGATTCATTTCTTAAAAGAATCAAAAATCTTTTTTGATTCTTGATTCAAACTTGATTTCGAATCAAGATTCTTAATAAATTTTTGATTCGAATCAAATTTTTGATTCGAATAAAATTTTTGATTCGAATAAAATTTTTGATTCGAATCAAAAAATTATTTTGAATCAAAACTTTATTTCAAATAAAAAATACTTTAGTACGTGATCCCACCACCCCCGCGAGTTGAAATGCAAAAAATCTAAAATTTCAACAAACGTCTACGTTGTATGGGAGGAAATACAAGCAGATTTTCACAGTTGCCTTAGCCAAGCATTTGCGCATACATATGTATGTATGTATATACTTACATACATATTAGGGATTCCAATCCCGGGATCCCGCCCTTTTTGACTCCCCGGAAATCCCGTGATTGCTAGAATTTCATCCCGGGATTTTCGGGATAAAATAAAGAGAGAATATTCCCCTATTATAGCAAAGAAAAATTGTATTATATATAATTTTTATTGGTCTCAGATCTGTATACTAATAGCGCTTCCTAATCTGAACGAAAATGTTGCATTATTACATGGAAGCATTATCAACATGTGCCCTGTGCCCTATGAAAATGATACATTTTTCATGTGATAAATGAAACAAAAATAATGCAACCCTTTACTTGTGCTAAGAACAGAAAATGTTGCCCTTAGTCGGGCCAGTTTTACATTTTGTCAATAGAACAAACAGCCCAAAAAATATGTGGAATCTTTGTGGAAGGGAATAAAAAAATTTGACAGTCCGAAGAAAATGCAGAATAAGTTTGACATTTTTGCCAGAATAAAAAAGGCAAAGTAAGGATTAATATTTTTGATTTAATATCACTAGGCTACCAAGAATTCAGGTTTGGGGGAGAATAGATATGGGCCTGCTGAGGTCGGAACTATTTTTTTTTTTTAATTTTTAGTATGGTTAGGTTATCACTTCATTGAAAAAATTATTTTCACGGGAGTCACAAATGCGATAATCACAAGCAGTACCTCGTTCGAAAGACAATTAAAATTGTCGATGTACAACTTATAGTAATTGGACATAACCTCGTTGAGTGAAAGCTGGTCAAAATCAAAATTTTGTTAATTACTTGCGATTTTTGAAAAAAATTTTAAAATTAAGTTTTTTGTAGGAAGTAAAGTTTTATTCTTTTAAAAATTAGCCTGCTTAATTGTCGCAGTTATCGCATTTGTGATTTCCGAAAATAATTTTTGAGTGAAGTGATAACCAAATTACGGTTATTTCAAAAACCTAACAATACAACACATTAAAAAAATAGTTCCGAGCTCAGCATTCCTATCCTATCCTCCCCCATACCTGATATTTTTTGGCTGTAACCCAGTGTAATTAAATTTTTCTTTTTGTGAAGTACGCGTTGTAAGGAAACGCACGTTAGGTATTTTTAAAATCTTTAGAATTCTTGTGGTGAAATTCATTTGATAATTTCTATTTCCTGATTTTTGGTCATTTATTTTTCAAAGGTTTTTGCAATTTCCTCCCATGAAAAGTAAATAATGGAAGAAAATGCAAACAATATTCAGAAAATAAAATAAGCAAAAACCAGGAAAAAGTTTAATTTTATTTGAGAATTTCGCATTACGTACTAAAATAAAATACGCACCTGTATACTCGGAATTCGTCTCAAAATTTGTGCATCCGATTTTTAATTTTTTCCGAATTTTGCATTAATTTTCAGTATTTTTCGCAAGCTTGGAAATATTCGCTTAAACGAAGTACGTCGTTAAATTCTACAAATCTTTATTGGAGATTATCAAATGATCACAAGCTTTATTATTTATCTTAAAGGTACCAACTATAAAGGCAAATGTTTTGTTCACCAAATGTATGTAATTTTCTTTGTTCGTTGGTTTTTTAAAGTAACTCTTATTATTAAATAATACGCATGATTTTACGTTCCTATTTTATTTTGTTACATGTTGTATGCATACAAAAGAATGGTTTCGATATGTAAATATGTATGTACATACATACCCAACCATAATTCATTCGTCCTTTCATTCATTTATTCGTTATATATATGTATTAGGGATTCCGATTTTTACGATCCCGGGATTTTCGAGATTTTATTTTAAAATCCCGGGATTTGTCCCGGGATTTGGACATTAATTATTTTCCCACACTTGGGGTTGAAAAAAGTAAATATATATTTCGAGGAACGCTACAACTTTAAAGTGCACAGAAAAAATTGATTTTTATTGCCATTTCTATTATTTCATTAGTAACAAAATAAAATAGGAACGTAAAATCATGCGTATTATTTAATAATAAGAGTTACTTTAAAAAACCAACGAACAAAGAAAATTACATACATTTGGTGAACAAAACATTTGCCTTTATAGTTGGTACCTTTAAGATAAATAATAAAGCTTGTGATCATTTGATAATCTCCAATAAAGATTTGTAGAATTTAACGACGTACTTCGTTTAAGCGGATATTTCCAAGCTTGCGAAAAATACTGAAAATTAATGCAAAATTCGGAAAAAATTAAAAATCGGATGCACAAATTTTGAGACGAATTCCGAGTATACAGGTGCGTATTTTATTTTAGTACGTAATGCGAAATTCTCAAATAAAATTAAACTTTTTCCTGGTTTTTGTTTATTTTATTTTCTGAATATTGTTTGCATTTTCTTCCATTATTTACTTTTCATGGGAGGAAATTGCAAAAACCTTTGAAAAATAAATGACCAAAAATCAGGAAATAGAAATTATCAAATGAATTTCACCACAAGAATTCTAAAGATTTTAAAAATACCTAACGTGCGTTTCCTTACAACGCGTACTTCACAAAAAGAAAAATTTAATTACACTGGGTTACAGCCAAAAAATATCAGGTATGGGGGAGGATAGGATAGGAATGCTGAGCTCGGAACTATTTTTTTAATGTGTTGTATTGTTAGGTTTTTGAAATAACCGTAATTTGGTTATCACTTCACTCAAAAATTATTTTCGGAAATCACAAATGCGATAACTGCGACAATTAAGCAGGCTAATTTTTAAAAGAATAAAACTTTACTGAATTTTACAACTTCCTACAAAAAACTTAATTTTAAAATTTTTTTCAAAAATCGCAAGTAATTAACAAAATTTTGATTTTGACCAGCTTTCACTCAACGAGGTTATGTCCAATTACTATAAGTTGTACATCGACAATTTTAATTGTCTTTCGAACGAGGTACTGCTTGTGATTATCGCATTTGTGACTCCTGTGAAAATAATTTTTTCAATGAAGTGATAACCAAAAAAACCTAACCATACTAAAAATTAAAAAAAAAAAATAGTTCCGACCTCAGCAGGCCCATATCTATTCTCCCCCAAACCTGAATTCTTGGTAGCCTAGTGATATTAAATCAAAAATATTAATCCTTACTTTGCCTTTTTTATTCTGGCAAAAATGTCAAACTTATTCTGCATTTTCTTCGGACTGTCAAATTTTTTTATTCCCTTCCACAAAGATTCCACATATTTTTTGGGCTGTTTGTTCTATTGACAAAATGTAAAACTGGCCCGACTAAGGGCAACATTTTCTGTTCTTAGCACAAGTAAAGGGTTGCATTATTTTTGTTTCATTTATCACATGAAAAATGTATCATTTTCATAGGGTACAGGGCACATGTTGATAATGCTTCCATGTAATAATGCAACATTTTCGTTCAGATTAGGAAGCGCTATTAGTATACAGATCTGAGACCAATAAAAATTATATATAATACAATTTTTCTTTGCTATAATAGGGGAATATTCTCTCTTTATTTTATCCCGAAAATCCCGGGATGAAATTCTAGCAATCACGGGATTTCCGGGGAGTCAAAAAGGGCGGGATCCCGGGATTTCCGGGATTGGAATCCCTAATATGTATGTAAGTATATACATACATACATATGTATGCGCAAATGCTTGGCTAAGGCAACTGTGAAAATCTGCTTGTATTTCCTCCCATACAACGTAGACGTTTGTTGAAATTTTAGATTTTTTGCATTTCAACTCGCGGGGGTGGTGGGATCACGTACTAAAGTATTTTTTATTTGAAATAAAGTTTTGATTCAAAATAATTTTTTGATTCGAATCAAAAATTTTATTCGAATCAAAAATTTTATTCGAATCAAAAATTTGATTCGAATCAAAAATTTATTAAGAATCTTGATTCGAAATCAAGTTTGAATCAAGAATCAAAAAAGATTTTTGATTCTTTTAAGAAATGAATCACAAATCAATTTTATCTTTGATTTGAAAATAGTTTGAATCACGAATCAAAGGGTATTTCTGATTCTTTTGTGAAACGAATCACAAATAAAATTTATCTTTGATTTGAAAATAGTTTGAATCACGAATCAAAAGGTATTTCTGATTCTTTTTTGAAACGAATCACAAATAAAAATTATCTTTGATTTGAAAATATTTTGCATTTTGTATGCATACAAAAGAATGGTTTCGATATGTAAATATGTATGTACATACATTAGGCTGGGTCAATTTTCTAAGCCATACTGTTCGTAAAAAAATCGGATTCTGCATTAAATTCTATGAAAAATGTCTTCTAGAGCATGCCTCGGCGTTTCATAGATCTTAGAGCCCGTGCACAATTGGCTTTGTCTGCTCCAACTTTGATAGAAAAAACCTTAAAGCAAAGCGAAATTCCAGATGCTTGCTACAATTAACACTTTGACAATTTCCACCTCACTTCTTTGCTTTAATTTATAAACCTGATTTTTGGTAAAATATTTGGGGAATTTGCTTTTTTCTGCTTATTCGAATGTTATTTTTTACTTTTCTCTGCTCACTTCTCACGAAATTGCGCGAAATCGCTAAAATAAGTGTAGATATACAAACATACACACACACACAAGGGGAGATGTTTGTCAAAGTGGAAAAAAGTTGAAAGATGGCTAACTTTATACTTTGCTTTACTCGCTTCACCTCAATTGTGAACATGTCCCTTTAAAAAGCACATGCTGAACAGAACTGTCAAAGCAAAACTCTGAAGCAAAGCGAGGTAGAAGTCAATTGTGCACGGCTTATTAAGATCAGACAAACAAGTTATGCTCTTCACATAGACAGGTTGCGCTCTTTGTTTAAAAAATTATTTAGTCGTCGCTGAACAAGTGGCCAAACAACATCGTGTGTGGCTATCGCATGTTTGCGCAGCGAATGTTAAAAATTTGCATGTACGTATGTACATATATGCATGTATGTATGTTTGTTCGCCATACCCTGCAAAAAAATGTGCGATTAATCCCGAAAGAGATCTCTTCTCTTTCTCTTCTCTTTCGGAAACAATCGGTCCACAATTAGTCCCCGATTGTTCCCGCACGGGTATAAATGTAGACCAATTGTTCCCGAAAGGGTACAAATCTAGATTGATTAAATGTAGAAATTTTACAAAAATATTCAATGTATGAATTTAAAAAAATGTATAATAATAGGTAAAACTGAACACCCTTTCTTTTAATAACAATAATGAATAATAATTTTAACAAAATGTTACCAAAAATTCCTATTGGAAAATCAATTACAATTATAAACTCAATACTGACTATTTAAGAAAATTTTTATTTATTGATTATTATTATTTTTTACAAACGTAAAACTTATTGTATAATCTTTACTTAAATAGGCATGAACATTTATAATTTTTAAAGATTGTTTTAAAAAATAGCCTTGGCTAATTTTGAAAAATTCCTCACATGTATTTTACACTCGCATAATGCATTCTCAGAACTTAAAATATTTTGAGGAGATATTTATTTTTTTTAAAAGATTTCACTACAGGATGAAAGCTAATCGAATAAACTTTCTTCTAACATTTATAACAATAATTTTTACATTTTCATAAAAAATAGCCTTGGTTTACAACTTTGGATGAAAGCGATTAATCTACATTTGTACCCGTTCGGGTATACAAATTGAACAATTAGTCTCTTCACAGGATATTCTCGAAAAAATGCAATCAATTCGCCCCATATAAAGGGATGTAAAATTGTACTAGTCGCATGCTCCCTTGCGATTGATCCCGGACACGTCCCGTATTAATCGAATTTTTTGCAGGGTAGCGATCAAAGCGCTCTCACTTATACACTTGCATTTACAAATTTGCCGAGCCCTGTTCTAGAGCAGGGTACGGCAAGAGTTTATGTGAGATTGGATTAGTGAGAGGAGAGAGATTTGCGCTACACTGGGGTAAGCGCAAAGTATATGCAATAAATTTAACACATGTGGGAAAATGAAACTTTTTTTCTTGAAAAATTTAAGGATTTTATTTAGTTTTACTTAGGTACAAAATTATTATTGATGTAGTACATACCAGAGCTGGAAAAAGCAAGTAAAAGTATTATTACCATTACCAATACTCAGTAATAGAAAAAAACAATTACCAAGCATAAGAGTATTTTATTGGTAATTGATATTCAGTACATACATACATTTTTCAATTCTTTATCACTTTCAATTATTTTAAATTTAAAAAACAAAGGGAGTTACTACAAAAAACCTACCTTAATATAGATATATTAAAAAAGAGTTCTCATGAACGAATTTTCCTGATTTGTTGGTTGTAATATTTAGTGTGGCCGCTGTGGTGCAGTGGGTAGAGTGCTCGCCTGCTATGCCAGAGGTCTTGGATTCAAACCACGGTCCGAGCAAAACACCAAAACAATTTTTCTAATTAGTAAAAATCCAATTATTGGGTTTTTTAAGAGCAGCGGTCACCTCTCGGCAGTGGGCGGCATACCCTCCGAGAGTATTTCTGCCATGAAAAAGCTTCTCACAAAAAATGCATTCGCCGTTCGGAGCCGGCATAAAACTGTAGGTCCACCCAATTAGTAGGAAAAACAAAAAAAAAAGGAGCACACCTCGAATTGGGAGAGAAGCTCGGCCATAAAAACTCGTCAGAGTTATAATAGCGCCATTGTATTATTATTATTATTATTATAATATTTAGTGTCGGATGATTATACTCCACGTAATTGGAAAGAGTTAATGGTAATTGATGAAGGAATTTAAAATGTAATTAATTACCAATTACCAGTAAAAAGTAATTGTACTTGAACATTTTAATTATCAAGTAATTGCACTTAGACGAGGTACAAATACTAAGTATTATTCATTGCTTCATAGCTCTGGTACATACCATACATGTGCAATGATAAAAAAAACAGAAAAAGGTACGAAATAGATCGCCAAATAAATTTCAATTGTGTATGTGCACGAGCACACTGTCGTTCACACAACAAATCAACACAGCCGTTGCGTGTGTTGCTTATTCGCTGTCTGAACAACGACTGATTTGAAGAGCGTAAGAATGCGTGTATGAACTCATTTGCCCGTGCGGGACAGCTTTGCCTGTCGCTGTTCTAGAGCAAGGCTCGGCAAATTTGTAAATGCAAGTGTATAAGTGAGAGCGCTTTGATCGCTACCCTGCAAAAAATTCGATTAATACGGGACGTGTCCGGGATCAACCGCAAGGGAGCGTGCGACTAGTACAATTTTACATCCCTTTATATGGGGCGAATTGATTGCATTTTTTTCGAGAATATCCTGTGAAGAGACTAATTGTTCAATTTGTATACCCAAACAGGTACAAATGTAGATTAATCGCTTTCATCCAAAGTTGTAAGCCAAGGCTATTTTTTATGAAAATGTAAAAATTATTAATTGCTATAAATGTTAGAAGAAAGTTTATTCGATTAGCGCATTCACCAAATTGGTGTTATAAAATGAATATATTTTACGTAAATTAGGGGGGGCAAGGGTATTAAAAATAAGGGGCGCAGTATTTATACATATAAATTATTGAATTTTTTAGAAAAAAAAGTTAATTGGCGGGAGTCGTAAAAATCTTTAAAATTTATAAATGTTCATGCCTATTTAAGTAAAGATTATACAATAAGTTTTACGTTTGTAAAAAATAATAATAATCAATAAATAAAATTTTTTTTACATAGTCAATATTGAGTTTATAATTGTAATTGATTTTCCAATAGGAATTTTTGGTAACATTTTGTTGAAATTATTATTCATCATTGTTATTAAAAGAAAGGGTGTTCAGTTTTACCTATTATTATAATTTTTTTTTTAATTCATACATTGAATATTTTTGTATAGTACATTTATACCCGTGCGGGAACAATCGGGGACTAATTGTGGACCGATTGTTCCCGAAAGAGATGAATCCGGGACAAATCTCTTTCGGGATTAATCGCAAATTTTTTTGCAGGGTATGGCGAACAAACATACATACATGCATATATCTACATACGTACATGCACATTTTTAACATTCGCTGCGCAAACATGCGATAGCCACACACGATGTTGTTTGGCCACTTGTTCAGCGACGACTAAATCATTTTTTAAACAAGGAGCGCAACCTGTCTGTGTGAAGAGCGTAACTTGTTTGTCTGATCTTAAGATCTATGAAACGCCGAGCCTTGTTCTAGAGCAAAGGTGGGCAAAACCTTAGCACCTGCTAAATGAGAGTAAGCGCCCGTGTACGTATACACACCGATTGTCACTACTACAGCCAAATAAAGAGCGTAAAACGAGCGCTTACGATGGGACTTGGCGATCGTCCTTTAGGAAAAATAATCAGTTTGCCTTCGACTGGCGTGAAAGCAAGTGGTCGCTAGGTGATCGTCGCTTGAAATTCTTTTATTCTATTTGCAGATGCCAAACAACAAGCATATGTATGTATATATGTATGTGTATACGTACGTTGTTTCATAATTTCGCGAAGCGTCCGCGCATGACCCTGCTCGCTCAACATCTGCATGCAGACTGATTATTTTTAGTAATTTTTCACTTTATCCTACAGTAGGCGCACCAACACACACTCATTTTTTAGTAATGGCTTGAGTGTAGTGGTGCCCAAGGCTGTTCTAGAGCATGCCCTAAAATCAATTTCGAGCTTGCCCATTTTCGATTGAAGTTTGCTATGTAGAATTGTTTTAAGTGTAGTAACCCATATTCTTTTAAATTCAACCAGTGGCTTTAACTTTATGTCTTTACATTCTTTTTCATTGTTACTTAAACGACTTTTAATAATACTTACTTACATATGTAGGTACTTATATTTTATATATTTTACATACATTGAATGAACCCAATAAAAGAATAAAATAACAGAATTTAAAAATAAATAATAATAATGCATTTACCCAAAATGATCTCGTACTAAAAGTATATTTTATTTGAAATACCTACATATATTTTGGATTCACTATAGGTGCATAAATATGCATATTTTAAACCCGTTCAAATTAAACGAAAGTGGTTTGTTGTATTGCTTTACGAACAGCAATTCAATCAGTGAATTTATTGGTAAAATTGATTCTTATTTACCTATACACAAAATTTCTTATGTACTACTTATTTACTATAATACATGTACATATATCTACTCTTATTCTTACATACCAGAGCTGTAAACTGATTGAATCAATGTCGATTTCATTCATTCATAATTTCAAAAAAGTGACTGTCTGATTCTAAATATTGAAATCGGTTTTCAAAAGGATTGTAAATTTTCAATAAAAAATTCAATGAGTGTGATTTTGAATGCGAGGAAACCATTCAGTAGGGAATGTGAATGTGAATGGGATGAATTGAATCAGTTTTTTTAATTCAATAGCAGAGGGGCCAAGCCAAGTTATAGAGGTTAGGGGAACAAAATTTGAACCGAGGGGTAAGAAACAGTCGTGTACTTATATGTTTCTTTTGCATATGTGTTTGTAAATAAGAGAGCATGGCAGAGCTTTACTCTAGGTTGCCATATATGGAGACTCCACCAAATTTTAAGGGATTTTCGGAAACATTTAGGGATAGATTTTTACGTGTGGATATTTGTTTGAAATTGGTTAAAGCGTGTATATAACAATTTAAATTAATTTTGCTTTCAAACCTGTAGTAATGTTTGAACTTCGGAATAAAAAAAAAAATATGTTATTGTATAAGCTTGCCAAATTTATAGCAAATGTGGTATTTATGATTGAAGGTCCGGTTATATTTGCATAGCAGAGCAGCGCACAAGAACTGTCACATACGAAATTTGATTTCTGTGTTATGTGCTATGCGATTTGACATTTGGCAACACGAATATGTGAGTGTGCGAAGGGTTCCACGCAAGGCTAATTTATACAGGTTAACTTACTAAACAGCTGATTTTTGCCTTTTTTCTACTTTTCTTATTTTAATAATGGTGCTTATGACAAAGTTATGTCAATTTACGAGCATATTTCAGTTATTTTTCGGGCATATTTTTAGCTTCCCTAGTCATATGTATATAATTGTATAATTTTTTTTATTTTTTAGAAAACTTCTGAGTATACAGTCTTATAGACCAAATAATTCTAGCCTAACAAAGTGTAACCTTTAGGTTTCTAGGAAATCGTTTTGATTTTTGGCAGTTTTTTTCTAAGAAGTGCTTGATATTTTTATCATACAATAACATAAATTATATCTTTGGTCATAATATATGTATATAATTGTATGTATATTCATGTATTATATGTCGTTGGAATCTAGGACTTACGACGAGTCTACTGATACCAAATTTACCCTAGTTGGGCTAACGATTTCTTTGTAATTTCAAATTGCCTTTTATTTTTGCCGGAAAAAATAAAAGTCACATTTTAACTGTTTTATTTGACTGAAAAAATAAAAGTCAACTTTTAACAGTTATAGTCTGCCGAAAAAAATTAAAGTCAAAAAATAACTTTTTGATCGTAACTTTTATCATAAAAGTCATAACTGGTTGGGTCCCTGATTTCTACAAAGGCGAACTATGATTTTGGCAGAAGCACTACAGAATACACAAACAATTTACATGGAGTGTGTATGTATGTATGTACGAATGTCGGGATGCGAAAATCTTTATTATTGAACCATAGTTGCACGGCTATGCGAAGTATAATCAGCTCTATGGCTATATGTTATGCTCTGCCCTGCTTTGCTATGCTATGCAAGTACAACCGGACCTTGATAGTACGACATAAAATCAATATTTCACAAATTAGTTGGAGAAACTTACGGTGGGTAAAATTTTCTTCCTGAAGAAAAATATATGAAAAATATTGTAGATACATTTTTTCATTGAATTTGGTTTATTGGGATTTTATTTGTTTACTATGTATATACATATTTCAAATGTTGCATTAGTTACATAAATGAATTTATTTTTTAGAAAATGAAAATCCAGATATTTCGTATGATAGGGGAGATTTTTGGGGAATACCATAGAAAATGGAGTATTATTTCTAAAAAAAATGGACATTGCTTTTGTATCTCAGCCTGCACGCCATTGGCTATTTCTTTTGAAGTTTAAAAAATATTTTTTATTTTTTTAGAGCGGAATTTAGGACACTCAAGGTCAGGAATAAGGAGATATTAGATACCCGCCTCTGGAATTTAATAACAAGGAAGGACTACATACTTAAATACATGTATGGAGAAATGTCTAGCTGAGTTATTCACAGCGTACATAAATATGTACATACATATGTATATGTATTATACTGGGTAATATTGGGCCGCTGTGGTGCAGTGGGTAGAGTGCTCACCTGCTATGCCAGAGGTCTCGGGTTCAAACCACGGTCCGAGCAAAAACCAAAACAATTTTTCTAATTAGTAAAAATCCAATTATTGGGTTTTTCAAGAGCAGCGGTCACCTCTCGGCAGTGGACGGCATACCCTCCGAGAGTATTTCTGCCATGAAAAAGCCTCTCACAAAAAATGCATTCGCCGTTCGGAGCCGGCATAAAACTGTAGGTCCACCCAATTAGTAGGAAAAAGAAAAAGGACCACACCTCGGATTGGGAGAGAAGCTCGGCCATAAAACTCGTCAGAGTTATAATAGCGCCATTGTATTATTATTATAATATTGGAGGTAGCTATTGTTAATTTTTCTAACTTTTTATTTCGATTTGAACAAAAAATGAAGCCATAACTAAAAGACAATATGCGAGCGAAAGATTAAATTGCAGATAACTTCATAAATTTATCTATCCAATAAGTGGAAAAAAAATTGAGAAAACGAAAATATACTTACCGGCATGCTAAAGGGAGTTGTAAAATTTAAGAGAAATCATTTAAGATATTAAAATCGATTAAAATATTTACCATTCTCAAATATTGGTCAATATACTGTATACGTGAATATCTTAGCTAGATATTTCTCCATATATCGTCGCGTGAATAATGAAACAACATGTATAGAGGAGCCATATATTATATGTTTTTTCATTATTCAAACGAATATATCGACGGCTAAGAATAAGATCGCCCTATTTCAAAAATTTTTTCAAAAATGCCCTATTCCAAAAATTGCTTGAATAACGCCCTATTTCAGATTTGGCTTCAAAAACGCCCTATTTCAGAATTTGTTTTAATAACGTCCTATTTCAGGCAATTATTCAAAAGCGCCATATTTCACAGAAATATATATGAAATTTTTTGAAGAAAAATATGAAATAGGACGTTATTCAAACAATTTTTGGAATAGGGCATTTTTGAAACAATTTTTGAAATAGGGCGATCTTATTCTCAGCTGTCGATATGTTGTAGTTTTCCCTTGCAATGGAATCCCACAGGTGGGTATTTAAAGATTATATGTTTGCTTCACCAAAAAAATTTTTATAGTCAAACTTTCAAAAACCAAATAAGGCCACCAAAAAAATATTTCACCATATGTTCACCATATTTATACATATCGTCCCTGTGAATAAAAAAACAGTTATGTTAATTTTTAGGAATCCTGCAATCGCCCATATTTGAATGCATACATATGTAAATGTTTGAACGATGACTGAATATACGTAAATATGTACCCAAAATCACAGTTGAAAATTTAAATATCGAAGAAAAATTTACATTTGTAAATATACAAGGAAAAATTCCTTATAAAATTAAAAATAAAACAAAATTATGGAAAAAACTCTTCGTAAAAAAGGTACAGAAATCGGGGCATAATAAAGCACCACATTCAATTTTCAGTAGTATTAAAAATTAATGTGGAACTCCCTAAATTTCTGAGGGAGATGGAACCCCCAGAAAACCCCCGAATACGCTTAGTAGTACATATTTGTGTCATGGATATAAGAATGAGCACAGTGTGACAAAATCAATAAAATATTGTTAATATAATTTAAACATTTTTTATTTGAAAATAAAAATATTTTGTTAATTCATATCTGGAATGAACTGATTTTAATAGATACATTTTATATGTATATTAACGAAATTCAAAGAATAATGAAATAACATGACAGGAAATAAACATTAAAAATGTCATTTTCGTTACCTTTCTTTCTTTAGCTCCTCTTTATTAGGAGATATTTTCTTTGCTACAGCTATTCGCATAATATCTCCAACATTGCTATCAGAAAGTAGATTCCTCAGCTTAATTTTTCATTAAAATTTACAAATTTTATTTTTTTGTAATTAATGCACATTTTGTATAACACCAAGTGGCCGCTGTGGTACAGTGGGTAGAATGCTCGCCTGCTATACGAGAGGTCTCGAGTTCAAACACCAGTACGGACAAATACCAAAAAAAATTTCTAATTGATTAAAGCGCAATTATTGGGTTTTTAGAAATAGCGGTCACCTCTCGGCAGTGCGCGGCATATTCTCCGAGTGTATTTCTGCCATCAAAAGCTTCTCACAAAAAATGCATTCGCCGTTCAGAGCCGGCATAAAACTGTAGGTCCACCTAATTGTTAGGAAAAACAAAAGTTAAGGGGCACACCTCGAGTTGGGAGAGGAGCTCGGCATAAAGCTTAAATTAGTGATGCGTTAACAGTACCAGTAACAGCTGATCAACCAACCTTATTGGAAACAATATATGTATGTATTTAATTAGTGATTCAGTAATAGTAACGGTAGTCGTAAAGCTATCGGTATCAACCAAATGAATTTTGATTATTTATTTATTTAACGAGCACAGGCCCATGTTATATTTTTTATTTTTTAGAAACTAGCAACCAATTATTAAGCATGGATGTAACTACAGCTGTTTCACCTTAGATCCCTCTACTTGCGACCTTTGCAGTACAATTACTACAGCTTTAACCGCTGAGCCATTGCCTGCCTTCGAAATTTGTTGTTAGTTTCTTTCCTGTGTTAATCATACGATAATATGTATGTGCATAAGTTTTGTTGATATTTTATTTTCTCCTCCAACTTCTTATTTTAAAGTGATATGAAATTAAATTAAAATAGAAGCATAATAAAATTCTGGACTACAAAATTTGTTTGATATCGCACACAGTGCACTGCATTTTGGCAAAACTGAGAGTTTTTAAAATTTAAATAGGTGTGGTTTTTTGAAATGTAAAAACTTCTGAGTAAGAGTTGCCGCAGCTACTGATTGCAGATATCAATTTTGGGTATTTTTTTTAGTTTTACTATTGTTGATTATATATGTGAAAAATATACTAAATTTGATCTCCTGGCAGTGCATTGCAAGGGTATATGCGAATTAGAATACATATATGTATTATTATACGCAAAGGTTAAGGTAAGGTGGTCACAACCAACCTCGATGATTAACGCTTTATTAATGAATAATATTTTCTTAATGTCTAAAAAAGAAGCATAGAAGAGGTGGTGTAGAAATATATGTATCTGCAATTCGGTGGGAACCGAATTGAGTTAGAAGTAAATGCGAAATTCACGTTCTGCAAGCGCTGCATAACGTGGAGTTAAATGGGAGATTTAAAGAGCTGTCTGAATGTTGAAATGCATTAGGTATACATATTTACTATGAAGGTAATTATGTATGTTGAAATGTATTACGTACATTTACTCCTTTGCAAGCGTGATTATATAATCCTTTTGATTATATAATCATGCTTATATGACAAGATTGTTAAGGCGTCTAATGAAATTTATAAGTAAATATAATTTGAATTAATACCGCAAAATTTCATTCGAAGTGTATCAAATGAAATGCACTAAAATTTGCATCCCTGCAACTGCAAAGTGATGTTATCGTTCATCGCCAGATGTCTCGGCGCGTAATAATGCGCTCAATTTCGCAATCAGCGAGCCTATTACAGCTCTTTTCGTTTTGACTGGCGGCAAGAAAACATCACTTTGCGGGAGCAAGCACAAATGTAAGTACATAATCTGAATTCCACTATTGTTTTTGTAACTCAATACATATGTACATATGTATATGTACAATTTGTTATATAGATTTTAGCGAACATTGGAATAAATAAATCGCTCAAAATACATGTTGGCTTTACCATTTATCCGCCCGCCATCAATTCTAAAATATTTTGTGCTATTATCTGCGATTCAACGATATGCAGAGCCCCACTCCAGACGAAATCAGCGGAGCATCCCATTGCGCTACCACCACAACTGGTGCTACGGCATCACCAGTCGGCCTCTTAACCCAGTTAACATCCACGACTACCGATGCGACGGCACAAACTTTGGAAATGGCCCAAATCCGGGAGAACTCCTTAAGAAACGTGGGGATATCTTCACACGCGGGCACTTATTTAACTCCCACAACGTCGGGTCTCGCAATTACTAAAGAACTCACTTCACTAGCAACTGGCGCAGTTACTGAGGATATAACCGCCGATCTAGCAGCAGCGCATACTATTCTAGATTCAAGCACTTTCTCACCAACGCCAGGCCAATTTTCGAGGTTAGGTTATGACTTCGTGCCATGTGCTCGTTCCGCCCCGGTAATGGCATGCACAGAGCAAAATAAATTGCCTTTACATTCAGCAAACAATATTGCTTCGGCGATGAGTAACCTTTATTCAACTGCGAGGGATAAAGCTTCTAACGATTTTTCCGGACATCAACCAGTATCGCAATCCACATTTGCTGGCGTACCTACTAGCAATATATTTCAGGTTAACAGAAATACTCAAAGCTTAGCTCCGGTAGGTTTTTACAGCCAATATCCGTCGTTTAGTTATCCCTTGGCAAGCGAACCTTCTGTAAGTAGTAGAATGCAGGATAATTTAAATCCCCCAATAAATAATTTCGCTCCTCGAACGACATACGCTAATCCAGGTGGGTGGCCACAAGGGCAAACGCCGAACCAAGCCACGTTTATGCCTTACGGCGGATATACAGTCTGGAACTCAACCCTTTCTCCATCCCATATAGCAGCGCGACAAGTAATTACGAAGGACCTGCCTCACTTTTCCGGCGATCCGGAAGAATGGCCGCTCTTTTACACAAATTTTCTGCAGTCAACGGAACGTTGCGGATTCTCGGATCAAGAGAATTTGATTAGACTGCAAAAGTGTTTAAAGGGGGCCGCACTCGAAGCAGTCCGCGGCAAATTAATGATGCCTGCCACAGTAAATTTAGCAATTGAAACCTTACGTATGCTTTTTGGGCGACCAGACGTGATCCACGAAGCGCTACAGCGCAAAGTTAGGGAGGTTCCAGCGATTAGAATCGAACGTTTAGATACATTAATTACTCTGGCTCTTACGGTGCAAAACTATAGGGCAACTATGCAAGCTATGGGTATGAATGAATACCTAAATGACCCTATGCTTTTAAATGACTTGACAGGTAAACTTCCTGGCGAGATGAAGTTAGAGTGGGGCCGTCGTCGCTTAAGTCTCACTCGTGTTGACATATGCGCGTTTGACGAATGGCTTTTCGGTTTGGCATCATGTGCGAGCCAAGTAACACCGCTCAATACCAACCGATCCAATACGAAATCAGAACAACTCGGACGTCGAGAACGGCTATTGGTTGATGACGTGGCCCAACCAACTCAGGATTCGTCGCCGACAAAGAGTTCATCGCAAAATTGTATTAAGTGCTCAGGCCGGCATGGTTTAACTGATTGCGAACAATTCAAAGCTTTAGGTAGACAGTCGCGGTGGCAATTTATCAAGGACAAAAGACTGTGCGTTAGGTGCTTCAAGAACCACCTAGTTCGCCGATGTCTAACAAACTATGCGGCCTCGATGGATGTCGTTTGGTTCATAACCCCTTACTGCACAGACGAAGCGAGGAAACAGGCGGTACTGAGTCAATAAATAAAAAAACCGAGCCCAATTCAGTATGTCTACATCAAAAGCAATGTGAGAAGGTACTATTTAGGTATATTCCGGTAACTTTGCACGCCAACGGTAGAGCTCTGAATACGATCGCGCTTATTGACGAAGGCGCATCTTGTACCTTGTTGGATGAGTCCTTGGCACAGAATCTGATGCTCTCCGGTCCGACTGAAGAGCTTTGTTTGAGATGGACCGGTAACATAACACAGCAGGAGCCCAATTCGAAAATAGTGTCGCTGGAAATATCTGCTAGAGGGCATGAAGCAACGAAATACCGTCTGAACAAAGTTCGTACGCTCACCGACTTAGACCTTCCGCAACAATCGCTTCATGCTAGCGTCATCGATAAACACCAACACTTAAAGTCGCTTCCAATCCTTCCATACGCGGAGTGTAAAGCAGGTATTCTTATCGGTTTGGATCACGCCAAACTGAGCGTTCCGTTAGAGACTCGTGAAAGCACGGCTGATGGCCTAATTGCCACGCGTTGCAAGCTAGGGTGGTCGGTTTATGGTCGAGATGGGCGCGAACAGCCACCAGAGCCCCGTCTGATGCATATTTGTCAATGCACCAGGGACAGCGATTTGGATGCTATGATGCGCACGTACTTCTCCGTCGAGGCGATTGGAGTTAGCCCATATGTGAAACCCTTACTTTCTAAAGAAGACGAGCGTGCTATGAAAATAATGGAAAAAAATACTAGGTACATTCCGCATGAGAAGAGGTGGGAGACGGGACTCTTGTGGCGTTACGACCATATCGATCTGCCCGACTCCTTGGCTATGGCTCGTAAGCGCCTGGAATGCCTAGAGAAGAAAATGGGTAAAAATCCGGAGTTAAACATTTACCTCGTAGAACGAATGAGAGATTACGTACAAAAGGGTTACATTAAAAGGTTAAAACCATCTGAAGTTTCATACGGAGGTAAATCATGGTTTTTACCGATGTTTACGGTCTTAAACGCCAACAAAGGGAAAGTAAGGCTAGTTTGGGACGCGGCCGCGAAAGCTCATGGAACATCGTTGAACGACGTCTTGCTGAAAGGACCAGATCTTCTTAAATCTCTGGTGGGCATACTCATGCGCTTTCGTGAAAGGCCCTTTGCGGTGTGTGGTGACATTCGAGAAATGTTTCACCAGATTAGAGTGGTAAAAGATGACCAAATAGCGCAACAGTTTATTTGGCGCGATGGTGACACCACTCGAGATCCAGACGTGTACGCGATGGCTGTCATGACCTTTGGTGCTTCATGCTCGCCCTCCCTAGCCAACTATATTAAGGACAAAAATGCCAATTGCTTCATTAATATACATCCCTCCGCGGTTAATGCTATTACTCAAAACACCTTTGTGGATTATTGGTTGCAGAGCGTCGAATCCGAAGACGAAATGGTTAAACTAGCAACTACAGTAAAATATATTCATAGCGACGGGGGTTTTGAAATGAGAAACTGGTTGTCAAATTCCAAGCGCGTTTTACTAACCCTAAATGGTCACTCAGAGATAAAAGACAAGAGCTTTTGAAGAAACCAGCGATGCCATCGAAAAGGTTCTTGGCATGTGGTGGAGCCCAGGCACAGATGATTTCCTGTTCGTGCAGAAATTCGACGCTTCGTTCGAGGAATCGACCTTCCCTACAAAACGGCAAATATTACGAGCCGTGATGAAAATATTCGACCCATTGGGTCTAATAGGATTTTTCGTCGTCAAAGCTAGGATGATACTTCAGGATATCTGGCGATCAGGGGTGCTTTGGGACGAACCGATACATGAAGCCGAACGCACCGAGTGGCGGAAATGGGTACAAAAACTGCAGCTGTTGAATGATCTGCGAGTGCCGCGGTGTTATCGGCTTGCGAGCTACAGCGAAAACGTTGAGCTTCACGTTTTTGTAGACGCGAGCATATCGGCCTATGCCGCTGTGGCATTTTTGCGGTCAGCTCATAACGGCGACTTTCACTGCAGCATCGTAGCCTCAAAAACACGAGTTGCGCCCCTTAAACCGATATCCGTTCCAAGGATGGAACTAATGGCAGCCATATTGGGGTTACGTTTAGCTGTATTTATTAAAGACGAATTATCGATTTCCATCAGCCGGCGTATCTTTTGGTCCGATACCAAAGATTTTCTATATAGGATCCGTTCTGATGCCAGAAAATTTAATCAATTTGTCGCAGTACGTATCGGCGAAATTCTGCAAGGCTCGCAGGTGAGTGAATGGCGATGGGTCCCGTCAATAAATAATGTAGCCGACGATGGGACGAAGTGGGATGACAACATGCATTTCAGCAGCGATATGAGGTGGTTCGCCGGACCGGAATTTCTCCGTCTGCCGGAGCACAGCTGGCCGGTTTCAGAGTTCTCCCAGTCGTACGAAGATGGGGTCGAGTTTGTTCATCACGCTTCTCATCGTGCCTCTCAAGATAAAAGGGATATCATTCGCTGCTCTCCGGACCCCGCACGCTTCAGCAGGTGGGAGAGGCTAAGAGGTGCTCAAATGCGGGTACTCAAATTTCTGCGCAAAATCATCTAATCTGACACAATAAGTAATTCGCTAAAAACTTTTCTTGATGACAAAACATGTGGCAGCTCCGAGCGAATGATCTTCCGTGATTGTCAGGAGGAAGCCTTCGCATCCGAGTTTCTTCAGCTGAGATCAACTGACGCCAAGGTGAGTCGTAAAAGTTCGATTTTTAAATTATCACCTTACATAGATGACGAAGGGTTGCTGCGGGTTAAAGGTCGTATCGACGCAGCAGTAGGTGTGCCAGTACATGTTAAGCGGCCCATTATAATGCCACGGTTCCATCGTACTACTTTCCTACTGGCCGACTATTACCACCGAAAATTCCATCACCAATTTAGCGAAATCTCGGTCAACGAAATAAGACAACATTTCTGCATTCCTGGGCTACGCGCACTCGTTCGGTCAGTTGCTAAACAGTGTCAGCTTTGCAAGAATCGTCGAGCTGCGCCCGATATACCTGAAATGGGATCGCTTCCTTTAGACAGAGTGGCCTCTTTTACGCGGCCCTTTACTTACGTGGGCGTGGATTATTTCGGGCCGTTCGACGTTGTGGTGGGCAGACGACACGAAAAGCGCTGGGGTGTTCTCTTTACGTGTATGACGGTGCGAGCGGTTCACATAGAGATTTCGTCATCGCTGTCCACAGACGCATACCTGCTCGTACTAAAACAGTTTATGTGTCGACGGGGTGTACCAAGGAGGATTTTGTCGGATAACGGAACGAATTTTCGAGGAGCCAGCCGCGTTTTAGCAGACGAGATCGAAAAAATTGCCGTTTCGGAGGTCGAGCAAAAATATCCAAACATAGAATGGATATTTGTTCCACCGGCTGCACCGCATATGGGTGGCGCTTGGGAGCGCATGGTGCGTTCCATAAAATCCGTTCTCATGGACATATTGCCTGAAAGGTGTGTCCGCGAAGAAGTTCTACGTGCAGCGATGGCCGAAGCTGAGTTCACCGTCAATATGCGTCCACTTGCCTACATCCCAATTGCAACATCGGAAAGCGAAGCATTGACTCCAAACCACTTCCTCCTTGGTTCCTCCAGCGGCGTTCGAGAACGAGACGATGGGGGCTGCACCACCGATATGCTGAGCCGAAACTTCCGCATTGCTGGGCAAATAGCGGAGGAGTTTTGGAAGAGGTGGATACGAGAGTGCCTACCGTGCCTAACCAGACGCTCAAAATGGTTCGAGTCTCGACCGAATATCGAAGTGGATGATGTCGTGGTTATCGTCGATGAAACTACGAAAAGAAATACCTGGACGAAAGGACGAGTTTTTGACGCGATACGAGGCGGTGATGGTCGGATCCGGAGCGCTGTTGTGACAACGAAATCTGGCCTGATGACAAGACCAGTGGCAAAGTTAGCGAAACTTGACGTCAAGCGGGCAAACCACGTTGCGGCGCAAGAGGTTTGCGAGGAGGGGTGTTAAGGCGTCTAATGAAATTTATAAGTAAATATAATTTGAATTAATACCGCAAAATTTCATTCGAAGTGTATCAAATGAAATGCACTAAAATTTGCATCCCTGCAACTGCAAAGTGATGTTATCGTTCATCGCCAGATGTCTCGGCGCGTAATAATACGCTCAATTTCGCAATCAGCGAGCCTATTACAGCTCTTTTCGTTTTGACTGGCGGCAAGAAAACATCACTTTGCGGGAGCAAGCACAAATGTAAGTACATAATCTGAATTCCACTATTGTTTTTGTAACTCAATACATATGTACATATGTATATGTACAATTTGTTATATAGATTTTAGCGAACATTGGAATAAATAAATCGCTCAAAATACGTGTTGGCTTTACCATTTATCCGCCCGTCATCAAAGATAATAAACGTATTATTTTCTTACTCGCTAGCTGATTTCATAAAATTTTCTTTTTGTTTAGTTTTTATATTACTTATATATTTTATTAAATATTTATTTTTTTTCTTGCTTCTTTTTTTTTTGTGTTACATAATTTTAGTTATTTGGTTATTGTTTTCTTATATAAAATTATTGTTTTCTTATTTTAGGGCGCCCTTAGAAATTAGGAAATATCTTAAGTCTACGTAGACATATAATTTATTTTGTAAGTTTACTTTAAGATGGGTTGCAAACAAACGTTAATTAATCATTTTTAGCCTATTTTTATGAAACCTAAGAGTTTTGTTTTCCGAATCTTTAACACTGAAATTGTTTTTATCATCCATATCGACCACCAAGTATGGACCCAAATACCTATTGTCTAATTTGTGACCTATCTCGTTTTTAACTAATACCCTATCTCCTATTTTTATATCTACGTCCGCTTGACTTTAGAAAGTAGTATCTTTTCTTCTATGATTTGTTTAGCTCTTTTTTGTGCCGTTTTTAGTCTAAACTGCATTTCCTTGGCATAGTTGTCGACATTGTATAGCGGTTCAACCGTACCAGTGTCGTCGAAAGAAATGGGGCTTTAACCAAAAACTAACTCAAATGGGCAGTAATGGTGTACTGTTGATGGAGTGGTGTTAAAGCAGTATGTGAAATACTTAGGCCATTCATCCCAATCGTCCCTGTTGATTGAAATATAGGATCTAAGATATTCATTTAATGTCCTATGGCTTCTTTCCACTGTTCCTAGAGTTTCGTGGTGATAAGCTGTTGATGTTAGCTTTTCAATTTTTAATATATTGCAAACTTCGTTTAGAACTTGATTCTTATACTCTGTTCCCATGTCCGATATAAAAGTTTTCATCGGACCAAAGATCAGAATGAAAGAGTCGACTATAGCTTTTGCTATAGTATTTGCTTTTTTGTTTGGCACTGGTATCAGTGATGGTAGATACTTTTTTGGAAATTCCCTACAGAGCAAGAAAAAAATTCCTACTTTTCCCTACGCCTGTTTCAAATTTTCCCTACGTAATTCCCTACACTTTTTTTAGTTATTTCCATGCTAGAACAATGAAAAAACCGCACGGCAGTAGATGAACGTCTTTTCTTTTACTAAATAATGAAAATCGGCTGTTCTACTGCATACTGCATACACACTGGCTCTCAAAGAAATCAAAAAAAAATTACAATAAAATACTGATGATTTACTATTTTGAACAATTATTATAATACAAAAAATATATGTATTAATGCGTTGTATGTAACATATGTATATATCGCACGTTTTATGCAATAGGGATTTAACTCGAAATTTTCGATTTCTGGGTTTTGCCATATATTTCAATAACTGATAAAAATGGCGGAAATAAAAGTGATTTTGTAGTTAGCCGTAGAAGGAAACTGTTTGAAATTATAAAAGTTTGCGTTTTCCCAAAAAAAAAATTTTTTTTGAGTTAAATCTTCAAAAAAATTTGACAGAAGAGGTAAATAAACTCAAATGTGACATTTCGTTTGAAAATATAATTACTTTCCTACTACCATTTCAACGCTCAAGAAATAATGCAAATTTTTTCTTGAGCGTTTTCTTGAGAGCTGCGGATAGGCCTTAAGGGAAAAAAAATGCTAAGAGCGTAGCCAGAAAAAAAAATCATTTGCTCCGATGCCCTGATTAAAAATATCGTGTTATTAGATAGTTCACTATACGGTATTCCCTCTCCAATTACGTCATTGAAGGGTTCGCGATTTAACTCGTCTTGGCAGCATTTTCATTATTCAGATCGACAGTCAGTGTTGAAGTGAAAAAAAGTTGAATTGAAATTTGGATTTGACTTTGCCAAAAAATCCCTACATTTAGCTATTTTATAAAAATCTGTCCTTCTTTCCCTACGGTCACTTTTTTCCGACTAAAATCCCTACATGTAGGGAATTTTCCCTACGTATCACATCACTGACTGGTATAGTAACTAGATATTTAGTAAGATCGCAAATAATTGTTACTGCATATTCATTTTGATTTTCAGTTTTTGGTAGCGGACCAATTGTATCAACAATAACCCTATCAAATGCTTTTGCTGGGGTTGGTGTTATTATTGTTGGTGGTTTGACATGTTTAATAATCTCGGCTTTTTTACAATTTTCGCATGATTTTGAAATGGATTTGGTCATGCCTTGCCAATAAAAATATCTTTTTATTTATTTTTGAAATTGTCCTTGTGATCCCACTGTGGCCACCAGTTATAGGATCATCATGGTATTTTTCTAGTATTTCCGTGATTTTGCGTTTATCCTTGCTTTTAATCAATGCCACCCTTGGAAGTAGCGCTACTTTTAATTTATTCAAGTACTTATTGCCCAAATTTTTAAAATCTTCTATGCATAGTGTATTAAATATATTTTCGTTTGGTGACATTTGCAATAATTTGATGTTGAGTTTACTGGCTTCTTTTTCAAGCCTTGGAAAATATTTTCCGAAGTCAATTTTTCCATTAGTAATCAAATCATCAATTTTTAAGTGTGTGAGAATTTTCTTGCCATGTTTTAAAAAACAATTGTCCGAGGACAACTTTAGCTTAACACACTTCTTAACATCTTGGAAGTTCAAGACATCAAATATTTTGGGCTCTTCTGTATTTGCAAGGAATTTGGATTTTTGTTTATCAGTGTCTATGATTTGTTTAGACTTGGATCTTGTTACCACTTGTAGGATTTTACTATTTTCGATACTAAGGTTTTTAAGATCCTGTATGTTTATGCGGGACAGCGCGTCTGCAACAAAGTTTTCTTTGAGGGTGTATGAGTGAATATTTTAGATATTCAAAGGCTTTGTCACATTGATCGTTCCATTCGAAAGGAACATTTTTCTTACAAAGTCTCGTAATGTGCCTTGAATATTCAGCAAAGTTTTTAATAAATTTACGGTAATAGTTACAAAATGCAACGAATCTTTTTGCCTGGTCAGCATTGATGGGTTTTGGATAGTTTAAAATCGCTTGAAATTTACTATCATCAGGAAGTATGCCGTTATCTGTACATCTGTGGCCTAGAAAGGTTACTTCGCGCATAAAGAATGTACATTTATCTGGATGTAATTTCAGGTTGTGCTTTCTGCACAAAGAGAAAACATCTTTTAGATTTTTAAGCATATGCTTTTCTGAACAACCAAGAACGATAAGATCGTCCATATAAAGGAAAGCTTGAGCTGGCGCCAAACCAGCAAATGCAAACGTCATCATGCGTTGAAAGGAGTTTGGCGCAACTTTCAAGCCATAGGGGAGACGTGTAAAGCGGTATGTTCCACTGCCAATGGAGAAAGAAGTTATATCTCTTGAACTTTCTTCGAGTTCAATTTGGTGAAAACCTGACATTAAGTCAAGGCATGAGAAATATTTAGCCCTGCCGAGTTGGTCGAGAATGTCATCGATTCTTGGTAAGGGAAATTTATCTGCAATCAATTTTTTGTTAATTTGTCGATAGTCTATTACAAGACGCCATCTTTTATTTTTAGAGTTGGGTAATGATTTCTTCGGTACGAGAAGCAAAGGGATGTTATAAGGTGAAATTGTGGGTTCAACTATCTTATCTTTTACTAATTTTTTGACTTGATTTTCTATCTTATCTTTTTGGGAGTGCGGGATTTTATAATTCTTTATATACACAGGTGTTGGGTCAGATAGTTGGAGTTTCTGTTTGTAGAAATTATTAGTGGTTATCGTTTCACACTCTAGACCGAAAATATCACTGAACTCGGTGCAAAGGTCAGTTAATTTTTCCGACGAGTGTCTGGAAAATTTTTCGAGAGTCGTTTTAAAACTTCTGATTTTCGTGAATGTAATTTTTTTGAGTCAACTATGTTGTAGTCGCTAAGATTTTCGTAGACAAGTTGTGAATTGCTAACCAAAACATTACTAGAATTTGTGTTTACAATTCGTACAAATGGGCGTATTGAGCTTACGATTGTATTGGCGACAAAGACGCCGGCTTGTAGCTCCTGATTTGGTATAAACACTTCGCTTTCTTTAGTATTGATTTCAACCTTTCTTATGACTTCAGACCTGGCTGGTAGGACTATGGTGTTTTTAATATGCCCACTATGAATAGGTATTCCGACATTTTTGTAATTAATTGGCCTCAGAATTAACCAATCTTGATTTTTCCAAAAGTCCAACAAGCAGTTAAAGGATTTTATAAAATCCAAACCCCATATGCCATTATAGGGTATAGGAAAATCTTCAGCTACAATTTGATATTTATATGGGATTGTAATATCTTCTATTTGAAGGTCAACATGAGCTGATCCATGAGACCTAATGGTACCCTGGCCAATACCACCAATGTCAGAAAAGTCATTTCTATTTATTGGGATGTTATGCAAGGATTCATTATATTTTAAAATTGAGACCTCCGCACCTGTGTCTACCAAAATTGTCAAGATTTGCTTCGTATGGGGAACTGTTATTTTTATGAATATAGAATGGTTCAGATTAAGAATAAAAATTTTTTGAGTCAGTTTCCCAGGGGCTGAGTCGAGTTTTCCGACTCCTGTGGTTCATTAGCCATTAACCTGACGTTATTTCGTTGGTTATTTTGAGGGTTGCTGCGACCCTGATATCTGTTATTGTTGTTACTACTGTTTCCGGAACGTCTATTATTACTGTTATTATAACGTCGGTGACCACGATTTTGATTATAATATTGACCGTGATTTTGACCAAAATATTGACCGCGATTTTGACTATTGTATGATCCACGACCGTAATTTCTATTGTTCCTTTTTTGAAAGAAAAGAACCGAATTTTGGTTGCTAGTAGCTTCAGTGCAACAACTCACAAATTTTGCAACAACATCATTCATTGTGTACCGGATTCCATCACAAGTTTGACACGTTCATTGTTACAATTTTTCGAAAAAGCTTTTACAGCCGTTTGGACCGCATATTTTGAGGACATTTCTGGGGTAAGCCCATCTGAAATATACGCGGCCTCTAATGATATAGTTAGTGCCTCTATTTCATTGGAAAAGATAGTAGCAGATTTTAGATTTTGTTTAGTATTTAGAATTTTGGCGGTCAGCACATTAACTGATTCGCCCTTAACGCTTGCCTTTAGCTTATTTACTATTTCTGTTAATGTCGATTCAGTTGTTATTTGATTTCTAACGGTGCCTTTTAATTTAGTTTTAACTAAATTTACAGCAACCGCTTCGAGTGACCCTTTTATAAGTTGAACAAGTTCTATGCCATCAACAAAGCTTTGCAAATTCTCAGGCTTTCCATCGAATTCTGGCAACAGCCTTGCCGCGCTGCTAAGAAATTGTTCAACTGTTTGCGCCATTTCGTTTAGAAGGTTACCTGCGTCGTATATTTCATCTCCACTGGAGCTATTATCTGTGTTTGTGACGGGAAGTGTCACTTTTTTATAATCGATTGCGAATGTTTCTTTAAAATTATTAGGCACTTCGACATCTATTTGAAATTTACTCAATATTTTAATAAGTTTTTCCCTACATGAAAAGAAGCACTCGGATATGATATTGAACTTTTCTTTTGATAATCGCTTATCTAGGGTATTTGCTAAAATTCGTATATTTTCTAGTTGTAGCTTCAATATTGATAAATGCTTAATAACTGTTTCATATTTAGTAGTGCGATTTTGGTTTAGGCACTTATAAGATTTGGCGAATTCTGTTTTATATATTGAAAAGTTTTCTAAAATTTCTTCCCAATTTCATTTTTTTTTTTTAAACTTGATCCTGAGATAAAGATCTTCTAAGATATTTTCTCTTTAACGAGCTCCGATCCCACGATAAAGTTTTATGAACTACTTTTCCTATCGCGATTATAACCAAAATTATAAGAAGCATGTTTGTTATTTTCGGGGACTCTATTATTTCAATCTCATTTACTATCACTCCTGTAGAGTCCACTTCTTTTGTTTGTTTGCTACCCATTTTATTTTCGCAAAATTCACTAATAAACAATATTTTTACTGTAAGATTTGAATTGTTTTTTTTTTTTTTTTTTTTTTGTTACTCTGCAGTTTCAATTTTCCCAGCTTTATTTTGCCTAATGCAATTTCAAATTACATTAATGCTACTTATATTGTTGATGGATATATAATATACATAATTATAAAGAGAAAGAATAAAAACTTTGATTTTTTCACTTTCTTCCTTTTGTTATTTTTATTCCGTTGTATAATGCTTAGTGTTGCACGTTTATTTTCTCTTGTTCAACTCAGCCCAACCTCCATGGCTAGGTTCTCCCATAATTTTTTGCTTTTGTTTCTTATAGGCGGGTTAAGGTAAGGTGGTAGTTTGTATTCTGATGCTTGTTTACTATTTTTCCGCTTTTATTGACATAAGTTGTTGTTTTCCAGTCATGATGACTTTTGTATAACGTCTTTTACTTTTGTGTTTTGTGCTTATTTTTTTGTTTTTTTTTTTGTTTTGTTGTCGCAGTAAATTGTTGACAAATCGAAATTAATTTGCCTTATTTTGGTAGAATGCTGCACTTCACTGGCTGGTGTTGGTTGTATTTGTTGCTCGCTCCATAGTTTGCGTTTTTTTTTTGTGTAAATGTTTTAAATGAAAATTGCACAATTTGTTTGTCCTTTTTTTTTTTGCTTTAATTTAAATATTATGTTTTTTTTCACTCCAAGCGGCTTTTATGCGCGGTAGAGCATGCGTAGAGCTTAAAACACGATCGGCACGGTCGCCATATTATACGCAAAGGTTAAGGTAAGGTGGTCACAACCAACCTCGATGATTAACGCTTTATTAATGAATAATATTTTCTTAATGTCTAAAAAAGAAGCATAGAAGAGGTGGTGTAGAAATATATGTATCTGCAATTCGGTGGGAACCGAATTGAGTTACAGCTGAACAAAGTGAGAAACTTGATGCCTGCAATTCGGTGGGAACCGAATTGAGTTAGAAGTAAATGCGAAATTCGCGTTCTGCAAGCGCTGCATAACGTGGAGTTAAATGTGAGCTTTAAAGAGCTGTCTGAATGTTGAAATGCATTAGGTATAGATATTTACTATGAAGGTAATTATGTATGTTGAAATGTATTACGTACATTTACTACAGTATGTACAAATCAAATGCTCAGAATAAATCGTCGTACCACACGCCAAAAATTTAAAGTCCTACTTTTCGTCAGCCGAAGTCAAATGTGCTACTTTTCGTACACAATTTTTTAATTGTCAGCTTTCGTCAGAAATTTTAAATGTGCTAATTTTCCTATGGTACGACGAAATATGAAATCGTCTGTCGGTACCGTAAGTTGAGATATCTCAACAAAATGTTATATGTAAGTTCCCTAGCGATATCAGAATATTCTTAAGATATGAAAAATAGGATAAATGAGTAATTAACATGTTTGGCAGCTGAATTGGTTTTGTGTAAAATTAATAAATAAAATAACTAACTAAATGAGGAGAGCAGAAGAAAATAAAAATAATTTCAACGCCAAATCTTTGAATATTTTCAAGGGCCAGAGACATAAATTAGCTATTAAACCATTTATAATATTAAGAAGTTTATGGATCATTTTACTGCTTCATAGAATTTATTTTCTTAAATATTTTATAAGCAATTTAAGCGTGAAATTATTTTTAATTAAATTTAAACAAAATCCACCGAAAAAAATTCTTAAATTGAAACTGAAAGTTGGCATCCCTGGTAATAATTCGTGAGATACAGAAAATTAACCCATTAAAATTTTATTATTTATATCTAAAATAAAGTTTAGTGTGAATTAGTTCAACGAAGCAAAAAACGAAGAAGGGGTCCCGAACATTTACGTGTGTGCGGTTTGTAGGTCGCGAAGGTCGTTCGATTTGGTTTTTTCCTACATTCAAAAGTCTATTCAAATCAAGTGATTCCCATCACAACTTAAGGTTTTAATGATTCTAGATTCATATCCATTGTATCCATTTCTAGCATTTTAAACAGCCTATTGACTTTAACCATAACTTTCTTATGTGAGGTTCTGGACATGTTTCTATAATATGTACAGCGAGTTGAAAAGATCTATACTATGATAAAAAAATGAATTCATTAGTAAAACATCTAATCGAAAATGGAAGATTTGTGTGAATTTATCTACACTTACATATCGCACCCTAAATCAAAAAGTGATACAACTCAAAATTTTTCGAAATCGTGTTTCTTGCATAAATCGGTACACAGAATATATATCTAGCGACTGCCAAAAAATCATTTTTATCAGTCTTTTTCAACTGAAAACTAACTATTTTACGTGGCCTTTCCCCATATCATTGCCTATAAACAAGAAACAGTTTTTTGGCTCTCCTGAAAATTTTTGAATTTTGAGTTGTATCACTTTTTGATTTAGGGTGCGATATGTTACCTACTTTTATGTCTTTAAAGCTTTTTTGATAAATAGTAGGGAGCGAAGCGAATATTAGACCGCATAGGGTTAATGGAAAATTTTGTGAGCAACAAAAAAAATTCAATTGTCAATTAATGAATAATTTTTCCCTCATTGTGCTCACTAATACAGGCACAACTCGCTCAAATTTTCGTCCCCACCCCTTTGTTTTGAAATCCCCTCTTGCCAATCAAACAATAAACAACTGATCATTACTGTAGCAACGAGGGTTGTTTCAAACAATTTGTGCTCACTAATACAGGCACAGCTCGCTCAAATTTTCGTCCCCACCCCTTTGTTTTGAAATCCCCTCTTGCCTATCAAACAATAAACAACTGCTCGTTACTGTAGCAACGAGGGTTGTTTCAAACAATTTGTACTGAATGATTGGAACTGAATGGGGAATCCATTCACTTAATGATTTGAATCAACTGAATGAGCATTTGAGTTAAATTCAATGATTGGAAATATTGAATGCTGAATGTATGTCTCGTTTGGATGAGTGCTGAGTTAAAATTTTCAATACCGCATTCGGAAACAAGAATGAAAAACTTGAATCATTACCAAACAAATTCACTGATTTCGAATCGCAAATGATTGAATCAGTTTACAGCTCTGGTACATACCCTGTAAGACAGGAACAAGAATTATCTAAAGAAGGATATCGCAGTAGATAAGCTGATTAGAATTGTGTATGTATACTAAAAAGTGTGAATGTCAGACAAAACGAATTGACAAAAATTTTACCTTGAAATTCATTTCTCTTCTCTTTCACATTGACATTTTTAAAGAAAACACACACATAAAAACGGAAGTAATATAACCTCTATTTGGATAAGCCTTGGACAGGAATGATGGAAACTCCAACACATTCTCAGCAAACACTACCACATATAGCAGTGATAGTCATTTGATACATCATTTGGAGAACACAATTGATGGAAAGAGACACGGACACAAATGTTTTCATCACATTTTTCATACCGTCCATATAAAAATGATGGAAACTTGTAGGCAGTGTGTGACAGAAATTTCCATCAAACTTGCACCTCAAATGATATATCAAATGACTATCACTGTCTTATAGGGTATATACATACATATGTATGTATGCATATGCACCCAAGTGCCCCCTGAAAAAAAGCCGAGTACTCCATTCACGCGTGTATAGAGTACTCGCTATGGACCAACCGAGTACTCCTCAACCTGCCACATTTCATATAAAAAATATGGTCCATTTAACATGGCGATGTCCCAGGCAGGGATCACATACTCCCATTTCCGCATGACACCCGAGTAATCCAAGGATTACCTACATGGGATTAATTTACGGAGTAGGTACTAAAATTAATGAAATTTAATAATCTCTGAACAGTTTTGAAAGACTGCCAATTCAATTTGATTATTAGCATTACATACATACATTCATAAGTAACTTTTGTTTAATAAAAATAAAATAAAATTTTTCTAGCGCAATCACCAGCATGTTGTGTCGCGTTCAATGCCCCCTTATTACAGAATCGTGCACGTTCAAACGAGCATGCATATGTACATACATACATACAAATGTACGCACTTGCTTCGTCGTTATCGCGATATATGTACATACATACATTTCGTTTTCGTAGCAATGTTCGGCTAACTACGAGCCGATGCAGATAAACAAGTCGCTCGCTTGGGTCTATGTTTATGATCACTTTGAAAGTACTCCTACCTACCGCAAAATGGATCATATAATCCTATGATTTTTACAGGGCCTATGCACATACATACATATGTATGTATGTATGTACGTACGGCGTAGCACAAACGTAAATACGACAGTCAGAAATATGTATATGTACATACATACATACACATATACATACATATTTGGCGTCAGCATACAATTTGACTGTTGTTGCACTTTTGGTGCATTTTATACATTTTTGTGTTTTAAGTTACCGAGAAGGTGATATATTGTGGAACGATCCTCCGTCATCCCTTGTCAAGTTTGGTTTGGAGACAAACCGGTTTCGGCTAATATGCGCCATCTTCAGTGTCTTTTTTCGTTCTGAGTTATTTTGTGTAAGTTCGATAGTACTTATAGTAGCTTCCATCGTTTGGTCACGTACTTCGTGTTCGTGTGATGTGTTCGTGTGTTCGTGCATTCGTGCGTTCGGGCCACGTGCATACGTGCGTGCGTGCGAGTCTGTGCGTTTAGGTATGTAAATCTATTTTTGTATCCTCATTAAACAGACAGGTAAAAGTCCGTTATTGTCCTCTTGTGTGTTGTTTTGTTTATGTCGGTTTTAGGTTTTCTGTCCTCTTTTCGGTATAATAGCATAAGCGGTTCAAATAATGTATCTGATGCGGTGTTTATTTGTTCATTTATTATTTTACCTACGAATGTCATCTGTTTGTATATCTCCATATTTTCTAATACGTTAAGTCGTTTTCCCTTATGTTGTATGTGGAGAATTTTAGCTGTTTTTCCTATTTTCATTGGTGTACATTTGTTTTCTGCCATGTGGTTGGCGAAATTTGATTCCACTGTCGTTGATGATTTTCTTATTTTCTTATTGTAATCTCTTATGTGTTCTCGATATCTCGTCTTGACTTGGCGTCCTGTTTGTCCTATATAGCTATTTTGGCATTCGCAAGTCAATTTGTATACGCCTTGTTTGTCAAAGGGGTCTTCCTTGTTAATGTTGTTTCGTAGAAGTTTTTCCATGCTGTTCCTCGTTTTAAATGCTGCATTAATGTTATAATTTTGGAAAACTTTAGCCAACTTGTAAGATGTTGCTCCGGTATATGATAAGACTGCCCATTTCTTCTCTACCTTTTCTTTGTTTTCCGATTTCTTTGAAGTTATGTTTTTCTGTATTTTCTTCACCAAACTTTTTTGATATCCGTTGTTCTCCGCGATTGTGTATATTGTGCTGAGTTCCTTGTTGTAAGCTTCCTTTTCTAACGGGGTCCGTTCAAGTCGTGTTAATAAATGTCTGAAAGCGGCGTTCTTGTGTTGTTGAGGATGGCTAGATTTATTGTGTATTACTGTATCCGTTGCTGTGGGTTTTCTGTATATTTCGTAAGTAAATTTGTTAGTCTCTTTGTTTATTTTAATTGTGAGGTCTAAGTAGTTGATTTTTCCATTTTTCTCTGCATCCATGGTGAATTTTATGTTTTTGTGTTGGCCGTTGAGGTATTCCAAAATTTTTTCTTCTTTATTTTCCGTTATGAGGCAGATGATGTCGTCTACATACCTGGCATAAAAATTTACTCCCAGATTTTTCGCCAGTTCTTCCATATAACTTTCCTCCAAATGTTGCATAAATACTTCCATAAGGATGGCTGATGTGGGGTTACCCATTCCCAGTCCGTGAGTTTGTCTGTATATTTTATTGTCAAATTTGAAATAATTCTGGTCCAGGGTTACTTTCAGTGTGTTTACGATCTCTGTTGCAATGTCTCTGTTCGTTTTTTCTGTCAATATTTTAGTTAGAGTTTTTAGTGTTTCTGTCAGTGGTATCGAAGGGTATAGGTCTTTCACGTCAAACGATACCAGTTTCGAGTCCTTAGGTACGTTCAGGTTGTTCAGTTTTTCGACTAGTTCCGTCGTGTTTTTGATTGTGTATTTATTGGACAGGTCCAGTGTCTCGGTTAGAAGCTTATTTAGATGTTTTGATAGTCTATATCCTGGTGCCGATTTATGGTTTACTATTGGCCGCATAGGTGTTCCTGCTTTGTGGATTTTAGGTAGTGCGATCAGTGACGGGGCCGATGGATTCATTGCCGTGAGAGTGTAGGCTATCTTGTTGTCTACTATATTTTTTGCCTGTTTTATTGCACGCTTTATTGCCATTTGGTATTCATCCGTTGGGTCCTTCCTCATCACTCGGCAGCCCATTTCTTTGATGAGTTGGCCTGTTTTTGTGGTGTATTCCTCTTCGTCCATTAGCACCGTTGTATTTCCTTTGTCTGCTTTTGTTGCTATTATTTTATTCTCTCTTAGTTTTTTCCTCAATTCTTTTACCGTTTTATATTCATTTGCTACCATTTTCTTTCCATCAGCTTTTATGCGAATGCCAAAATAGCTATATAGGACAAACAGGACGCCAAGTCAAGACGAGATATCGAGAACACGTAAGAGATTACAATAAGAAAATAAGGAAATCATCAACGACAGTGGAATCAAATTTCGCCAACCACATGGCAGAAAACAAATGTACACCAATGAAAATAGGAAAAACAGCTAAAATTCTCCACATACAACATAAGGGAAAACGACTTAACGTATTAGAAAATATGGAGATATACAAACAGAAGACATTCGTAGGTAAAATAATAAATGAACAAATAAACACCGCATCAGATACATTATTTGAACCGCTTAAGCTATTATACCGAAAAGAGGACAGAAAACCTAAAACCGACATAAACAAAACAACACACAAGAGGACAATAACGGACTTTTACCTGCCTGTTTAATGAGGATACAAAAATAGATTTACATACCTAAACGCACAGACTCGCACGCACGCACGTATGCACGTGGCCCGAACGCACGAACACACGAACACATCACACGAACACGAAGTACGTGACCAAACGATGGAAGTTACTATAAGTACTATCGAACTTGCACAAAATAACTCAGAACGAAAAAAGACACTGAAGATGGCGCATATTAGCCGAAACCGGTTTGTCTCCAAACCAAACTTGACAAGGGATGACGGAGGATCGTTCCACAATATATCATATTCCTACCCTGTCGGAAAAACAAGCAACCAAAAAGTACCGAGAAGGTACTTGAATATTTCTGATATGCTACAGTATTTTTGATTCTAAATAAATTTTTGATTCGAATAAAATTTTTGATTCGAATACAATTTTTGATTCGAATCAAAAATATATTTTGAATCAAGATTCGTAATAAATTTTTGATTCGAATCAAAGATATTTTTTGAATCAAGAATCAAAAAAGATTTTTGATTCTTTTGAGAAATGAATCACAAATCAAATTTATCTTTGATTTGAAAATGGTTTGAATCAAGAATCAAAGGGTATTTTTGATTCTTTTGAGAAATGAATCACAAATCAAATTTATCCTTGATTTGAAAATGGTTGGAATCACGAATCAAAGGGTATTTTTGATTCTTTTGAGAAATGAATCACAAATCAAATTTATCTTTGATTTGAAAATGGTTTGAATCACGAATCAAAGGGTATTTTTGATTCTTTTGAGAAATGAATCACAAATAAAAATTATCTTTTATTTGAAAATAGTTTGAATCACGAATCAAGTTGATTCTTTATTTGAAATGAGATTTGAAATCAAAATTGATTCGAATCACGCAACGCTGCAGAACACTAAACGCACACGCTACGATAGCGTTTGTGCTCATGTAAACAAACACAAACCGAACCCTAAACGAGCGAAAGAACACAAACCTAACCCTACCTATTTCGTGCTTCGCTGGCAGCGAAAATGAACACTACGCTAATCGTAGCGTTCATTTGCATGTTTATACTAGAAATGCGCATATGTATGTAGCTGATATTTTTTCGTCCTGAGAGGCAAAGAGTAAAGGCCGAGAAAGATGCAATGAATATATACATACATCCATATGTACATACATAGATATCTACATATGTACCCTGCAGTAAATTTGTTTCACTGCTGAAGGATCAGTGGTGATTCTTTGTTGAATATTCATCACTGTCGTCATAATTCAGTATATTTTTATTTGTTTTTGTTTTTTTTTCTGAGGAAAGCAAACCATTTATATGAAAAATTCATCAGTCTTTATATGAAAGTATTCACTGATGCCTCCTCGTCATAGGTGAATTGCATCAGTGATTCATTAAGGATTCATTGCGGATTTTTACTGCAGGGTACATACATATATATGTACATACATACAGATATGTACATTAAGCTGGTCCAAAAAAAATTTTCAACCGAACAAATTGCGGAATATGGCTGTTTTGATGATATTATTCATAACAATATGAGTTCTATTTTTTGCAAAGCATTTTTGCATGCATAAGGTGGTCCAAAAAATTAGAACCGAAAAATCATTGCGGGACAAGGCGATTTTATTTGATGATAAGAAACTTTATCTTGTTGACTAAGGACTTACCAAAAAATATGTAGCATTACTAATGTAAAAGAAGGTGGACATTTTAAGACATTTTCTTGACCTCTAAATATGCATGTTTCGGGAGAGCTTTATTTTCTTCATATTAATTTGAACAACCCCAATGTGCATAGGAATGTGTATACATCAGACCGCAGCAAAATTATGAGAGGGATTGTGTAAGAGAGCGCAGAGCGATATGTGTCACAATGGCGGTCTGATGCAAATGTCGACAGCCATATATATGTATACCCTACAAAGAATTTCAAATTAATCCGGGATGCTCTCGGGAACACAAAAATATGTGAACAGCTACCTAAACTTGCAAAAACCATTGTTTGAGTTGCAAAATAATACAATCATTTGCCTTAATGCGAAATTCAATGTAATTTTTATCTGACAACAAAACTGCACAGCCCACCAAAAAGCAATAATTTACGGTCATTAAAATTTTAGGCCTGTCAATACTTAAATATGGGCATACATATGTATACATACGTATAAATGATTATACACACATACAATTTATTAAAAATTATTAATTATGAACAACGTCATTTAGATAAAATTAAGAATAGTCGCATGCTACATTGCACGTTATCCCGAAAGCATCCCCGATTAATGTGAATTTCTTTGTAGGGTATCTATATGTCTATGAATGTTGCACAAATGCTCTGCGATCTCCCACTATGTAAATATACATACATATATATGTATGTACATATATTCATTTGCATCTAACTTTGCCTTTATTCTTTGCCACTCAGGACGAAAAAAATACTTGAAAAAAATCTACCAAATTTGCGAGGAAATGTGCAAGAAGTACAACATGCAATTAGTTAGTTTTCTATTATTTGCTCGACTGCATCTAAAACAACATGCCGCGTCCTAAAAATAATATATTGTATGCCTTTTTTCATGTGATGGAAAATAAAACATGTGTTTGCAAAAATGAAGAGTACAAAAAAATTTTTAAAGGACATTCACCTAATTTAGAGCAACATTTAAAACATTTTCCACCCTAACACACTAAAAACTATTCCTACCTCACATACATACATATGTATATATGGGTACCCAAGCAGGTCACAGCCGTCGTATGTTATAAAATTTAATTTTTTTAAATTCTAGATATTTTAAATAATTTTCTAAATCTAGGCTTAAAAATTCCCATACTACATAAATTTTTTAACCAAAATAATTTTTACAAATCTTTTATTAAAGAAAATATATACATACATACATACATATGTACATACATATGTGCATCCATTAATGAAAAACATACGTTAGTATATATATACATACATATAAAATATGTATACATACATGAAACGCCGATTTGCACAACTAAATTTGCAAAATTTAAAAAAGAACACTAACTGAACGCTATAATAAAAGAACGCTAAGTAGGGTTCATTTCCACTTAGCGTACTTCCACCAGCTACACCACGCGTAGTGTTCTGTTTGTGTTCATTTACACAAACTTAAACGCAAACACTACAAGTACAAGGTTTGTTAGGGGTTGTGTTTGTGTATATCGTTGTCGCATGAACGCTACGCTACGTTATTGAATGTTATCGTAGTGTTTAATTGCGAACGCTGCTTTCAATTGTTACATCTGAAAGTGTTTTACTTTCTGAAAGTTGCTAGCTGATACGAGTGTTGTCTAAATGATCGAACCGGCATGTAAATATGTTTTCTTTATAAAAATACATATGTATAAACAAAATACAATTATTAAAACAATTAATTATCACGTTATATTTTTCATATGAACACAAAAAACACAAAAGTCTCCACCATCGCCATTCCACACACAGCTGTTTGCTCTCACACTGTGTGAGTCACACAACAAGCTGTTTGCTCTCCTACATCTGTCTCACAGCTGTTTGAATTTAATTTGACAGCTGCCAGAAAGTACTTTCAAAAACTCATTTCCCTTTCACCGTGTGGACAAACGAAAAGTAATTCCTGAAAGTTTTCGGAAAGTGGAGGTAAAAAGTGCTTTCTGAAAGCACTTTCATTGCGTCGTGTGGATACTCATGAAAGTTCTTTCAATAATTTAACTTTTCGGCCGTTTACTCAACCTCTGATTAACGCTAACCCTATGAGAGGGTGAAGTCACAAACAAATTTTATCTTTAGTCTATACACGGATGAGTCATCTAACCGAGTTTTTCGTCCATAAAATATCCTTTTTGTTTCACATGAAAGAAATCGCTAAAAATAATGTTTTTATCAGATATCGTTGATATTACGAAAACAATTAAGCGGGCTAATTTAAAAAAAAATAAAAATTTTCTGATTTTTACAAGTTTTTATAAAAAACTTAATTTGAAAATCAAAACTTTTTCAAAAATCGCAAAAAAATTAAAAATTTTGACATTGACCAGATGTCATTTAGCGAGGTGTGGTTCAATTACTACAAGTTGTATATTGTTAGAAACGTAACTCCAGCGAAAATAATTTTTGAATAAAGTGATAACAAAAAACACAGAATTACCGTTATCTCAAAAACGTAACCATACAAAAAATTTAAAAAAAAATTGTTCTGAGCTCAGCAGGCCCATACGTAACATAACTGAAATTCTTCGAATTTTTTTGTTTTTTGATTTATTTATTGCATAATGAAATTAATGAAATGTTTAAACAGTGTGCCTTTTGATTATCGGTATTTTACATTAACGAAATGTATAAACAATGTGCGTTATGTACTAAAAAAACAAATGTACTACTTTTAGTTTTATTACTATAGCGTTTTCAAGTCAAATGAAACCTTTTTCAAATCAAGTGAAAATTTTAAATTGAAAAAGGTTTAATTTAACCAGAAAATGCTATATATATGTATAAGTGAAGTATTTACTTCCTATATTTGTTGTTCTTTTGTTAATTAATTAATGTAATGCGTTAAAAAAAATTAAAGACTTTGAAAAGGAAAATGTAAACAAAACCATCCCTCTTTTTAAGGTTTAATTTAACCTGAAAATGCTATATACATAAGTGAAGTATTTAATTCTTATTTGATATTTTATTTAATTATTGTTTTGCGTAAAAAAAAAAGTAAAGACTTTTTGAAAAGAAAAATGTAAAGAAAACCATTGCAAGTGAAATATTCATAAAAAACTATCGATAGTATCGATAGTTTTTTTTCGACTATCGAAACTATCGAGTGGTCCGACTATCGATGGTTTTGCAGCTCTACTACCCGGTATAAACCTATGCTGGTTTGGCCTGATAACGCTTTTCACCGCAAATTACATTTTATCTTTGATAACACACTCAAAAAGTTTCGAAGTTGAGCTTGGCAATAGGTCCATAATTACTCACATCCCTTTTATTCAGGGTACGGAAAAATTCACTCATGAACGCTCAAAAATATATTCTTCTCATATCACAAAAAAATATTCAAAGACAAAAGTATAAACCAGGGATTGCAAATAATCGTTATTTTTTAAATTTTGACTAAAAAAATCATACTGAAGGAGAAATGCTAAACGCAAAAGAAGTACACAGATGTAATCACCGTAACGCAGACTATCTCTAGGTCCATTAACTTTTATTTTTTCGATTTTTATAAAAAATTTGATTTTTAATCATTATTTTCTGAGTTTTATTTTCTGTTCAGAAAATAAAAGTTATTTCTTGAGTTTTATTTTTCCATCAGAAAATAATAGTTATTTCTTGAGTTTTATTTTTCCATCAGAAAATAAAAGTTATTTTTTGAGTTTTATTTTTCGATCAGAAAATAAGTTATTTTTTGAGTTTTATTTTGCGATCAGAAAATAAAAGTTATTTTTTGAGTTTTATTTTTCGATCAGAAAATAAAAGTTATTTCTTGAGTTTTATTTTTCCATCGGAAAATAAAAGTTATTTTTTGAGTTTTATTTATCGATCAGAAAATAAAAGTTATTTTCTGAGTTTTAATTTTCCCTCAGAAAGTAGAAGTTATTTCTTGAGTTTTATTTTTCGATCAGAAAATAAAAGTTATTTTTTGAGTTTTATTTATCGATCAGAAAGTAAAAGTTATTTTCTGAGTTTTATCTTTTTGCTCAGAGAATAAAAGTATCTTCAGTTTAATTTTAGCTGCAGCTGTCGATTTTGCACCATTAACACGTAGGTAAAGCTTATAAGTAAAAAAAAATTAAAAATTTATTTATCTACTTTACCTATTTATATGCAAAATCTACAATTGCAGCCAAAATTAAACTGAAAAACTTTTATTCTCTGAGCAAAAAAATAAAACTCAGAAAATAACTTTTATTTTCTGATCGAAAAATAAAACTCAAAAAATAACTTTTATTTTCGGAGGGAAAAATAAAACAAAAAATAACTTTTATTTTCTGATCGCAAAACAAAACTCAAAAAATAACTTTTATTTTCTGATCGAAAAATAAAACTCAAAAAATAACTTTTATTTTCCGAGGGAAAAATAAAACTCAAGAAATAACTTTTATTTTCTGATGGAAAAATAAAACTCAAGAAATAACTTTTATTTTCTGAGGGAAAAATAAAACTCAAGAAATAACTTTTATTTTCTGAGGGAAAAATAAAACTCAAAAAATAACTTTTATTTTCTGATCGAAAAATAAAACTCAAAAAATAACTTTAATTTTCTGAGGGAAAAATAAAACTCAAGAAATAACTTTTATTTTCTGATGGAAAAATAAAACTCAAAAAATAACTTTTATTTTCTGATCGCAAAATAAAACTCAAAAAATAACTTTTATTTTCTGATCGAAAAATAAAACTCAAAAATAACTTTTATTTTCTGAGGGAAAAATAAAACTCAAGAAATAACTTTTATTTTCTGAGGGAAAAATAAAACTCAAGAAATAAATTTTATTTTGTGAGCAGAAAATAAAACTCAGCAAATAATGATTAAAAATCAACTTTTTGGATATAACTCATAACCGCTACAGGCCCTAGTGTAAACGCTCAAATAGTGAGCGAATTAACGCACAACAGCAATCGATCGCTCATAGCGGTGGCGATAAACTCAATGCATAAATTCACTCAAAAATGAATTATCGTACAATTTTTCTGGTAAATTCACTATTTGAGTTGAATTTATAATTTTTTGCGCTAGCGATCATTTTTTGAGTTTATCATTTTTTGAGTTTATCATTTTATGCGTTCACAAGGGTTTTTGTGAGGTTTAAGCATTGTGAAAGCGCAGTTTTTGGATGATGGCGTGCGTTTATTAGATCATAAATATGATATATGTATGTATGTACATACCCTGCAGCCCAACAAACAGTGAGGTTAGTTATCGATTTGAGAATGACTCGAGAACTAGCCTCATTCTCAAGCCTCTAACGTTAGAGGACGACTCGAAAATCTATCGAGAATCATAGCGTTCTCAAACAAAAGGGTACCTAATTCTCAAATCGAGAAAATTATAATTCTCGAATCGAATTCTAATGTAGTTCGCTAATGAGATTCTAATCAGAATTTGCAAATACTTCCAATTGAAATGAAAAACAAAGCTTTGTCTCCTTTTACATGATTTTTTCATTGTTTAGATTTTATTAACGCAATATGTGCCTAAATTGCATATGATTATATATATGAAATATGATTATATATACTGAAATTTAAACAAAACTCGGTCTTATTATTTAAATTAAAGGTACTTCTTGTACTTTTTAATGGAAAACATTGTACTACGGTAATATTAACTTTACCATTTTTTAGTATCTAATATCAATATATGTATGTATATTCAATATATCACAGAAATATATTGAGAATTGATAAAAGGCGTGAGATTTCGCTCCTTCTCTAATCACTCGCTAATCGAATTCTAGTGTAGTTTTCAACCCTAGTTATCGATTTGAGAATATATAGAGAATTACACTAGTTATCTAAGGTAATCTCGACAAAATTTCTAACGTTAGAGACTGTGTTTGCTGGGAGGGAACTCAATAACTAGTGAGCAAAATTTCTAGTTCCGAACTAGCGAAAAGGTGTCAAAGGGGAACTAGATCAATTGTAGTTAGACCCTCACCAGTTCAGAAGGAGTGAATTGAGTCACCATTATAAGACACACTTTGATTTGTATGCAATTTCGAAGTGACAAAAATTCTATGAAAATTTTTCGTTCGTGCAATTGCCGTCGGCTTTGTATATTTCTGCAATTCTCATATAAAGAGTGTTCTATTTGCATCTTGTATGAAATGAAATATTCCCCTAATTATCCGATTCCTCAGGCTTATTTTTCATTTTTTTTACTTTACTTTACTTTTTAAATATTATTGTAAATTTTTATTAAATAAATAAAAAAATTTAAGTTAAAAATTTTTTTAAAAAATTATCATCCACCTTGTCACCCACGCCCCTCAGATTGAAAGGCACATGCGTTAGCCAGTCGGCCATCGCGCCACTTGCATGAAGTGTTTCAAAGGCTGCACTTAAGCGGCAGATGTAAAACTGTAGAACTTGTAGGTACTTGTAGCTAGTTCAGAACTATCGAAATTGTGCCAATGAACGAACTACTGTAAACTGTAGAATTTAGTACTAGTTCGGAACTATCGAACATGTAGTGCAGAGAGTGACAATTGACACCGCCTAGGACATTGCCGTGTTAAATTCGCCAGTTGATAACATGCAAAAGAGATTTAGCTCGCACTAGTAGTGTCGAAAAATGCACTAGAAGCGACCTAGTTCGGAACTAGAGATTTTCCCTACAGGGTACATATGAATGCATTTGTGTACGTATATATATATGTATATATTTAAAAATGATTTGGTATTTAATTGTAACGCTAAAACTTGAAAACGGCTGAACCAAATCAAATACTTCCTTAGGGGGGTTTGTTTGTTGTTACCCCGCGAAGGTTTAGACGAAGAAGAAATTAAAAAATGTTAGGGGGCGTGGCACCTCCCATACAACCTTAATTTTTAAAGCTGATTATCTCTAAAACAGTTCAAGGTAGGGAGCTGAAAATTGGTATAGAGGTAGGTGATATCAAAACCCTTCTCACCCAGAAAATTGGGGGTTATCAGAAAAGGGGGCGTCGCACCTCCCATACAACCTTAATTTTTAAAGCTGATTATCTCTAAAACAGTTCAAGGTAGGGAGCTGAAAATTGGTATAGAGGTAGGTGATATCAAAACCCTACTCACTCAGAAAAGTGGGGGTAATCAGAAAAGGGGGCGTGGCACCTCCCATATAACCTTAATTTTGAAAGCTGATTATCTCTAAAACTGTTGAGAGCTGAAAATTAGTATAGAGCTAAATGATATCAAAACAATTCCCACGTATATAAGTGGGGGTTATCGGAAAAGAAGGCGTGGCACCTCCCATACAAACTTAATTTTTCATGCTGAATATCTCTAAAATTGTTTACGCTAGGGACTTGGAAATTGGTGTGGAGATAAACGATAACAATTCCATATTAACGCAAAATAATAGGAGTTATACGAAAAGGGGGCGTGGCTCCTCCCAACAACACTTAATTTTTTAAGCTGAATATCTTTAAAAGGATTTAAGTCAGGGACCTGGAAATTGGTACAGAGCTATATGATATCAAAACAATTTTTGCGCATAAAAGTGTAGGTTATCGGAAAAGGGGGCGTGGCACCTCCCATACAAACTTAATTTTTCAAGCTGAATATCTATAAAAGCGTTTAATGTTGGGACCTGAAAATTCATCAGGAGATTAACGATATCAATAGCATGCTTATGAAAAAAACAGTAGTTTTGGGAAAAGGGGGCGTGGCACCTCCCATGCGTTCTTAATTTTTTAAGGCTAATATCCCTAAAAGCGTTCATGGCATGTATATAGAAATCACTATGCAGATATACGATATCAATACCATGTTCACCCAAAAAAAAAAAGAAAAGATTTATCGAAAAATGGGGCATTGCACCTCCCATACGTACTAAACTTTTGAGGCTGAATATATTTAAAAGGGTTGGAGGAAGGGCCTGAAAACCATTATGGAGGTATACTATACGTATCAATACTCTTACTTACTTGGTTCAAATAGCCAATACTCAGTGAAAACAAATATCCGGAACAGAAAACTAAAAATGTTGTATACATAATGAAGTAGTGAAAAATCGTTAATTTTCTATTAAAAACAATACCGGTGTAATAACAATTTTTGAAATGAAATTAATAAAAAAAATCTATTTTGGGCAGAACGAAGTTTGCCGGGTCAGCTAGTATGTATATATTTATAATATTTTAAAAAGCCTCAGGTCTTATAGCGATATATATGTACATATGTATATTAGAGTGACCACAAAACATATGGGATTTGCAAAAGTATTGAATTTTTTCGTTCCCCGCGCATTTTTTAATAGCTTGACAATAGAAAATAAGATCTGCATAAAAATCTGACCACCTGTAGTGGGAAATAGCCACGCGCATTTGACCTAAAGTTCAAAAATTGACCTAAAAATTATGCATGGATTTAGAGACCAATATCTCTTTAAAGAATGATATAATTTGATAATCATTTTTATACAAAATGAAACTGGGAACATATTCTCCATATGATATTTATACCTAACGTTATCCTTTCAGGACATATTGAGTCCTTAAAGTGCAATTTAATTTTTTTTGTTTGATTTTTTTTTTATTTTTTTTATGATGTGTAAAACTACTTTAAATAACCTATTTAATGATGTGTAGTTTATACAATTCTCTAGTTTTTACATATTTATTTTTGCCTTTTTAACAAACAAAAAAATTTAAATTTCACTTTAAGGACTCAATATGTCCTGAAAGGATAACGGTAGGTATAAATATCATATGGAGAATATGTTCCCAGTTTCATTTTGTATAAAAACGATTATTACATTATTTCTCCGAAAAACATTGTTTAAGGAGATGTTGGTCTCTAAAGTCATGCATAATTTTTAGGTCAATTTTTGAACTTTAGGTCAAATGCGCGTGGCTATTTCCCACTACAGATGGTCAGATTTTTATGCAGATCTTATTTTCTATTGTCAAGCTATCAGAAAATGCACGGGGAGCAAAAAAAATGAGCACTTTTGCATTTGTCGTCTGTCTAATGTATATTGAAGTTACACTTTAACAATTTTATTATGTATTTATTCAATCTAACAAAAATTTTATATATGTATGTGTTTACATACATATTTGTGTTCATTCGACACATACATATGTATATATGTATGTACTTCAAATTTCTTTAACTGTCCGCTCCGAGTAAATAACTTGCTTTGGTTCGTTTTAAAATATCGGTATCAAATGAAATAATAACTATTTTACTTAAGCCTTTTACACAAATTAGGTAGGTACATGAATGCTAAAATTTTTTCGAAAATAAATGCATTCCTATAACATATTTATATGTACATACATACATGTGGATAGGTTCATACTAAAGGGCTGCAAAAGTGCTGAAAAAGTTAACTCTGAGCTACACTAAAAAATTTTGAACTTGAACGCACACAACAATGCAGGCCATGCACTCAAATGTTTGAGTAAAATAAATACGAGGCCTCTGAGTGAACACAATAGCAGTGTCCGCTCAACTCGTAGCACTCTCACAAGTAACGATCCACTCTTAGTAGAACACGTGTCGCAATGAACTTCATTGTTTTTGTGTGAATGAATGCTGTGCAGTAGTGGTCGGAAACTATCGATGGCACTATCGTCACTATCGATGGTTTCTGAACATCGTTTACACTATCGATGGTTTTCGACTATCGTTTGAACTATCGATAGTTTATTGAAAATTTGAAATGTGACCACTAGGCACCAAACAAACGTTAACTATTCCATGCAGGGTTTGAATTGCTGACTAGCAAGTAGTCAAAGCAACATAAATACGACTATGCGTTCTAGTCGCATGGTCGTTTAAAATGTGATTACCCAAAAACATTAAAATTACACTAAAATATGGGTATCAAACGAAAGGGGATGGCCCCAGGTTTTATTTGGACTACGATATATTTTGATAAATTTATCGATAACTGAGTCAGCTCATAATTGTGGAAAAGCGGATAAATATGGATACGGAATATAGAATACCGAATACCGCAAAATGGGTATCAAATGAAAGCGCTTGGCTAGGGCTATCATTTGGCCGAGTCTTAATTAATTATGAACTGATCTAAAAAATATCCATCATCCAGTAATTGTTATGGAAGATCGAAAACAATATTAATTGCTAGTAACAATTATGAGCTGATCTAAAAAATATCCATCATCCAGAAATTGTTATTGAACATCGAAAAAAATATCAATTGCTCATAACAATTATGATCTGATCGAAAAAATATCGATCTTTGAGTAATTGTTATTGATGATGGAAAAATTTTTCCATTGCTCAATAATTGTTATCAAGTGATTTTTATATTTATTTGTTGTAATTGTTATGGCCTCTGGTTAATATATTAATTTTTTGAACAAGAATAAATAGCTAATAAATAAATAAAACAAAACAATGTACTGAAAAAAGTTTTATTGGATCATCTTCTATTACTTTCATGTATTGGTAAGAATAAGACCAGGACAGGTGGGCAAAGTTTGTTTACATTCGGGTGCAATCGGGTGAGCTCATTTAAAACAGATGTGTTTGTGGATGTGTTTGCTGCCGGACGGCAAAAGGCGGTTACTCTCCCAAATCACCCGAAACTATCGTCAACTATCGATATACTATCGATAGTTTGTAAAAAAACTATCGTACATTATCGATGGTGCTGACTATCGATAGTTTCCGATCTCTACTGTGCAGGAAAATTTGTGTGCGAGTGAATGAAGTTTATGAGTTAACACTGTTAACTCTGTCGACTGCTATGACTAGACGTGCGCCATTGCGTGCACAAAGGCAGTGGCATATGTATGGATATATGAATGGATTTTTCACAGAAATTCAACATTAAAATTCCTTTGGGGTTTTCACAGACAAAAAATAAAACCATGTCTGTGATAAAAATGTGCTTTTGAAACCATTTATTTCTGCTTTTTGGTGACAAAAAATTTCGATTTGTAAAAAAATGCTAAACTAAGTAGAACACGGAAAAAATTAAAATTACTCACTGTCAAAAAAAAAGTTTTGATATAAATTTTTCAATGAGTGTTTGGATTTTTGTTTCCAATTACCTAATTGCTATTTTAAAAACTAAAAATTTTCGATATCTGGTTTTTCAGTATCTTTTCAGGATAGCAAGCAAAAAATGATTCCTGGGGTTCATTGGCAAACTTTTCTCAGAAATAATTGTATTATGAATGTTAACATGTTATAAGTTTTTTGACCCATTGCAACTTGATAGATATTTGTGCCGTTTTAAATCACATACATACATACATTTTTGAAGTGTAGTTATTCACGTTTGCTAATAAATTGAGTACAATCAAGCTGCAGTACATGTTTGATCTCTGATCGGCGTTCGGTTTTTTATTAATTATATGTACATTTGTAGATTTTTTCAAAATAAAACTAATATATAGATGACCCAGCCAGTATTTTTGAAAAAAAAAAAAAAAAATCAAAAATATTCATGCCCAGATGATTAAAAACGATCAGATTCAGGGCCGTAGCTAGACTTAAATTTAAGGTAGGGCAGCGTTGGTTTAAGGTAGGGCGGAAATAAATAATGTATCACAATTAAAGTGACATCGAGGCATGGCTTCCAAAATCAATCAGCATGTATATCACTTTTTTCTAGGTCAGTGACGTACATTTAATACCTATTTGTTGACACATAATTATTGTGACAGTACATAAGCAATACTCATTTAGAATAAGCCAACAATATGGTTCAGCTTCCAGATTTAGATGTGGAGATCCACGTCTAAGTGCGAGTGAGTACCGGGTGGGCGATACGAGTAAATAGATACGACCAAAAGTACCATTTACGTTTATTGTTTCTGCAAAATTATTCCAATAATAAAAATAGTAAAAGCATTCAAAACAGCTGAATTCTGCGGTTCGCCATGTTATTAAAAATGCGAAGAACTTCGTTCAGATCAACCGATTTTGTTCTCTTTTTCTCAAAGGCGAGAAATACCATACCAGCCATTCACTCGTGACCCATTGACAGCCTTTGAGGCCTATTGATTGCAGTTATGGGCCCGCCAGAATGAATACTTTTCCGGCAATCCAGCTCCGTTTAACTGACACATACTTCAATTTCATATATTTGTTACGGCAAAGTTGAAGTACTGAATGTGTCGATCGTCATGCAAATACATATAATTCCACTCTGCTGTCAGTTAAACGGATTGCTAGATTGACGGAAAAGTATTCATTCTGACGCCCCTATTAGTGTTGAAAAGGTTGATTCGCACACTGCAGTACCATGATCCAATTGAAAGGTCATGTCAGTTCGCTGGCCGCCATATTTCTTTCGGTTTTAGAAAAAAAAAGTATCAGGTCCTCATACGTCATTTCCTTTTGCAATTGGCACAGCTGTTTGTTTGGTTGTTCGCGGATTTATTGGTCCTGTGACGTAAGCAGCATTTGACATTTCCGCCTACTGGCATTACCATCTCAATATATATACCGTGCTGCAGTACTACATCCTATGGTCGCTATAAATGCAAAAAGTTCATATGTGTCTTTAAACGCCTCCCGTTGCGGTGAAAATAGGGACCAACCGCCATACGCAAATAAGCGAGAGACAAAATTAAAGCCGAAAATATTATTAAAAAATTAAATGCAACAGAAAATATAATTTTTTAAATTTTTAATTTTAATTTAATTTCCTTCGATTATTCCATACCTAAGAGAGCTATGATCTTTAAATTTGGTATGTGGGTCCCCTGTAGGTATGCACGCAAGTCAAGGTGAGAATAAAAGTCTCGAAAATGATTAAACGATAACCATAGAAAATTTAGACACCTCATTTTTCCATCGAGTAAAATGTTTTAGATTAGCACACAGCCTTAGAAATCAATTCTGCGCTTTTGGTGTTGTTCGCTCACAGTGAGATTAGTTTTTGTCAGAAAAGTGCCGGAATGAACCATTCCTTTAACCAAACTACAAAAATTCGATGGTCTTATTTAATTATCTCTGTGGTGCAGGGTGGATGCTCCATATCATACATTGCAACCGCACTAATTTTTTTCTCAAACTATGACAAAAAATTTAATTATAATAATCTCACTTGTTGGCCTTTTTAAGGTAGGGCATTCTAATTTTAAGGTAGGGCATTGCCCCACAATGCCCCCCCCCCCCTAGCTACGGGCCTGATCAGATTTAAAATAATTTTCTATTTCTGTTTGAGGAAATTCAAATATGTAAAAAGCATCAAATACTACCTACATATGTATGCAGATTTATGTACATACATATATTTTATTTTTATACATACCGTAAATTTTAAAATAAAAACAAGAAAAATATGTGAACAAAATCCATTTATTAAATCACAAATAAAATTATTATTAAATTATAAAATTATTATTTACGTATTTGTATGTAAAAACAGACCCAATAATACATCGCTTTTCACATAGTAATTTTTTAGCATTTGAAAATATTCTCTCAGACGAAGCACTACTTGCTGGTACTGCTAAAATTTTTAAACTCAATTTAAAAAGCAGTGGAAATCTATTTATTTAATTCCCACCATTTTAAAACATAAAATTCGCCGTGCATTACTTCGTTAACATTCCCGTGTATAATAACATTTCATTTTCAGCTTGATCAAGATTATTTGCTGAACTTGTGGGCTGAATAAATCCTGAAAACAGTCTGTATTATTTGAGAGGATTTGGTGAACTAATTTCATTATTGCTTTGATCCTGTTCAGTAATCATATGTTTTATATCGATCTTTTCTTCGCTTGTACATATGTATGTATATTGCAGCAATCTTTTGGTTGGTGGAAACAAAAATAATTGATAAGTTTTTAATTGCCACATTATCTATCAATTTGCTGAGATGAAGTTTAAATGATTTTATACATTCTAACTCATCATTACTATTTGCGTCAAACTTTCGTTTTAAAAAGTAAACGTGCACAATCACTAAATTTAAAGTCGGGTACTTATCTCCTTCTAGTTCTTTAGATGATTTTTTTTTGCAACTGAATTACTTACATCCATTATTTTTATAAAAAATCCAAAGTCCGGTTAAAAAATTTAAGTTGTCAGTATACGTGGTAGTATCTCTATTTTCACAATATAAATGAAATATTTAAATGTTTGCTAACTATATACATATATGTATGTATATGCATTTACATACATACATACATATGTATGGATGTAAATATATACATACATCCATAAATACATAACTATCGGTCAATCATACACGACCGGTACAGTACAGGCAAACATGCAGGCGGAAAAACCCTGCATTTTTCTTTGTTTGCCTAGCTGAATAAAATGAATGCACATAAACGAATGCACCCAAACTTTGAGTTCACATAACATTGAGTGATTATCACTCGCTGTTCAAGTTCTAAGCGAACAATTAACGCCTTGCATTCATATCTGGTTTATAGTGTTAGTGCGAGTCGTGTTTATGTATGCGACACAACATCGTCTTTCTGTTTGCAGTCTATTTATTCGCACACATCGTCGCCGCTGAACACGAGTTAAGAGAACGATGAATGAATTCTGCTGTGTATTCATAGCGTATGTTAACTCTTGCAACCCGTTAGTTCATACATATGAATGTATATACAGGTCTTCGTCATAAAGATAAGTAACATAGTTTTAATTTCACATTTTTTTTTTCAATTAGAAATCAACACACACACTTACTCACATCCGTATTAAAATTTTTGCGCTAAATTCTTGTACTTTCCATACCATCGTCCTTTTTTAACAAAATTGTTAAACAAGGACAAACTAATTAAATAAATTGTATAAACAAATAGTCTTACTCTTATTTCAATAAAACCAGCTGACTCGTTCTGTCAGTGAGCTTACCTGCGTTGCCAACCTCGCATAGAAATTGACAATTATCTGTCAGCGAGCTTGCGTTGCCAACCTCGTATACAAACTGACAACTATCATTTCTGAATCCTCCAAGCACGAGTTATAAAATTTGTTAGTTGTTAGGTGACCCAATAATTTTCACCGAGGCATGGCCTCGGTAAATAATCTCGTGCTTACACCGGAGAACCCTTTTAGAAGGAATTCAAAGGTGGCAAGAACACCGCCAAAAACCACAAGTTCGGTGCATAGCGTTGCTGGACCAGCATTAGCGAGCGATAATGGTGCGATCCCAAAAAATGCGTTCCGAAAAGGAAGTGTCTGCCTCTGCAATCACCAAAGGGGGTAAAACCTCTTCCTTCAAGCAACTCGGTGCGAAAATAAGAGACCTGGAGAATATGATGTCTGGGCAGAGGCATATAAATTAGGCTATGAAAGACCTGTTGAGCGTTATAAAGATGTTATACGATCAAGAGGAAAATAGAGAGGGTAATCCAACTAATAAATCGTTGGGAAAAGCAACCCAAACTTCCCCTATCGTTAGAAAACCTTTAAAAAGGGCCCGTGATTTAGCCGCACACGCACCGTCGCCAAAAAAGGTAAAAAATAATATCGAAGATGATACGAGGGAAGCCGAGAAAATAACTAGACCACGAGTTTCAGCTGAAAACGCTAATAATAATGAAACGTGGGTCCAAGTTGTTAAAAAGAGTAAAACAGCCGAGAGAAAAAGTAAAGCCAAACCGGATGCAATCATCCTAACGAAAAAAGAAGGGGCATCGTACGCCGATATATTGCGCAAAATAAAAAGCGACCACGGTTTGGACGAATTGGGTACGAAAGACACCTATATCCGTAAAACGGTGAAAGGGGACCTATTGCTCCCACTCAAGAACGACCCGAATAACCGAGCCAATAGTTTTAAAGAGGTCCTTGAAAAAACTGTCGGAGAAATGGCGGTTATTCAACCAAAAACTCATACAGTCATGATTGCGTGCAAAGACCTGGATGAGATCACAACTCCCGATGAGGTTTGTGCCGCACTAAAAGCAGAGTGTGGAGTCCAAAATATAGACTTAACAAGCGTTGTGTCGATGCGCAAAACTTTAAACGGCAATCAAATAGCACTTATAAGGCTACCATCAGAAGACGCAAAGAAAGCTCTTATTGCAAATAAAGTAAAGATCGGTTGGTCAATTTGCCGCATACGTGAACATACTCCACTTAACCGTTGCTTCAAATGCTTTAATATAGAGCACTTAGCGCGACAATGTAAAAATAACGTCGATAGGTCATCTATGTGTACGCGTTGTGGAAACGCAGGCCATAAGGCAAAAGAGTGCACCAATGCTTATAAATGTATGCTATGTTCGGGTGATCACTCTACCCTCAGCGCAAAGTGCCCAACAAATATTGAGATGACAAAAGCACTAAGAAAATGAGAATTCTGCAGTTAAACTTAAATCACTGCGCCGCAGCCCAAGACCTGCTGAAGCAAACAGTTATAGAAGAAAATATCGATATAGCCATACTTAGCGAGCAATACACCCAGAGGCCTGACTGCACCTGGGTCGCAGACTCAAGCGGGAAAGCGGCAATATGGTCTTGCAAAGGCCGCCCCTTCCAATCTTTCGCAAGAGGCGCAAGAAACGTGGGTGGAAATATTCGGTGTTTATATATTTAGCTGCTACGCTCCGCCTAGCGCTTCCTCAACGGAATTTGAAATGCTGTTGAATTTAACAATGGACGCTAGAGAAAAGGTCCCAATAATCATAGCCGGCGACTTTAATGCCTGGTATACACATGGGGAAGTTCACGCACCAACCATCGAGGAAAGCTCGTACTTGAATTTCTAAGCCAAGCGAACCTTACGCTAATAAATAGCGGATCAAAATGCACCTTTAGAAAGGGGGAAAAATCTTCAATAATTGACCTAATGTTTGCAAACGACTCGCTTAGTCCTAGAATAAGGTGGTATGTTTCTGAAATCTACACCAATAGCGACCATATGGCGATCGTTGCCGAAGTTTCACAACCCTCTAGTCCGCACCCAGGGGTCCGTACGAGGTGCCAAAAGTACACCTGGAGGAGGCGGGATTTTGAGGCTGAATTATTTAATCTGGCATGGGACACATCACCACCAAAACATCGAAATGCTGAAAGCCTGGTATCTGATATGGGAAAAAGGTTGGTCGTAGCATGTGACGCAGCTATGCGCCATTGCTCAAAGCAAGAAGAGCTGTTTTAATAAACTCTGTGAAGAGGCAAACGTCGACCCATGGGGGAAAGCTTACAAAGTATGTATGGCGAAGTTCAAGTCTGAAACTCAGCCGCCTACATGTTCAATGTTCCTTCTCAAGATAATCGAGACCTTGTTCCCAAAACACGAGCCACTACAAATTTCACGAGGTTATGCCAAAGAACGGCCCTCACTAATAACAGAAGAAGAACTCCTGGAGGTAACTAAAAGATTACAGGATAAAAAAAGCGCCTGGGGTGGACGGTATACCCAACAAAGCCCTAAAAGAGGCAATAAATTCAAACGTAAGCATGTTCGCATCGATGTACAATGCATGTATAACAGAGGGTATCTTTCCCACCCCATGGAAAATCCAACGCTTAGTTTTGATACTTAAACCTAAAAAAGCCCCAGATGAACCTTCGTCCTATCGGCCTATTTGCATGCTAGATTCAATTGGTAAGATATATGAGAAATTAATATGCAACCGATTGGAGATCGCTATCCAAAACGCCGGCGGACTCTCAGAAAGGCAATTCGGATTTCGAAAAGGCAAATTGACGATTGATGCCACAAGAGAGGTAATTAATATCGAAAAAATCGCCGTTAGTGGTAAAAGATGGAAAGGGGGCTCAAAAAAGTACTGCGCCCTTATTACCCTAGATGTAAAAAATGCCTTTAACTCGGCTGGATGGTCCCACATAATAAGGGCACTACGCAATTTCAAAGTGCCGCAATACCTCATGAACATTATTCTGAGCTATTTCACTGATAGAATACTCATATATGATTCTGACGAAGGCGTTAAGAATTACACTATTTCTAGTGGAGTTCCACAAGGCTCGGTCCTTGGCCCGTTGCTATGGAACGTAATGTATGATGATGTCCTAAAGCTCCCTCAGCCATCAAACGTGAAATTTATCGCCTACGCAGACGATTTAATAGTCGTAGGAGTCGCCAGACATCTTGAAGACCTCCGACGCGTTTGCAACGACACAAGGAAAGTGCAAGAGGAAATTTGTGTATCTATTGGAGACTGCGAGATAATCTTCCAGCCAACTCTGAAATACTTGGGAGTAATCCTAGATGGCAAGCTAACATTTAAAGACCATCTCAATAACGCGGCAGAAAAAGCAATGAAAATGTATGGTGGACTCTCAAGAATGATGGCGAACAAGGGATGCGTACGCTCAAGCCGTCGGCATCTTATTTCAAGAGTAATTAGTTCAGTGTTACTTTATGCGGCCCCGGTGTGGATCGACGCCCTCGAGCGTAAGTCCTACGTGAAAGGAATACAGTCAGTGTATCGACTCGCCGCTCTTCGAGTTATAAGTGCATTCCGAACTATCTCTGGCGATGCAGCTGAAGTCCTTGCAAACATGTCTCCAATTGATATCCAAGTACGAGAAGTGTGCGAGTTATATAACGCAACAAAGCCAATCACATGCATCGAAAAAGCAGATATAAGAAGAAGGTGCCGCCTAATGTGGCAGCAACGCTGGGAAGCCTCATCGAAAGGACGATGGACGTACAGGCTTATACCGAACATTAGCAGTTGGGTAGATAGAATGCACGGCGAACCCAATTTCCACCTCACCCAGGTTCTTAGTGGACATGGGTGCTTTAGGGCTTACCTTTATAGGTTCAAGTTAGATGAGAGTCCCTTTTGTCCTGAATGTCCAGGGAAGGTAGAAAGTGCAGAACATGTGTTTTTTGAATGTCCTCGATTCTTAGCAGAACGTAGGCGAATACATGGTATATCAGGAACAGCTGTCACGGTGGAAAATTTGACTGCACTGATGTGCCAGTCCTCTGCTATATGGGATATAGTTAGCGAGGTCTCAGCCTCAATTATGAACCAACTGCGTTTAATAGATCAACGTAGGCGTCGGTCCGTCCGCAATTAAATTCTGGAGACTTAAACGTCTAATCCCCACTCCGAGGAAGTAATACCTTGTCCGGTGGTTCCGTGGGAGTATTGTCTGGGCCGGGAGTAGGTTAGGTTTAGCGGGTTGAAGTCTCGCACTTGTCGGCTTTGATGCCCTACTTAAAAAAAAAAAAAAAAAGCATACATATGTATGCACTAGATACATTTCTATTTTACGTTTGAGTAGGTACCTACATATCTACCAAACAAAGATGTCCTTTTTATAATATGCGATTTCAAAAATATTGATGCTACTTACATACATTACATGCATATCTACATACACAACTACCTACATACACAGGTACATACATATGTGTTCATTAAGTACCTAGATATATATGTAGTACAGACATAGGTACTTACATATAAATAAAAGTTGCAGTGAGTTTGGAACCTGAAAGTACTTGCTTGTGTAGGAAGCACTACCTAAATACTACCTCAATGTATATATATATGGATATGCCTATATATATGTACATACACATTTCCATATTCGATATATGTAGGTATGTACTTAAAAAAATAAATAAACTTGTAAGTTTACATCTATGGGTAGTAGGTACCTAGATTTTATTTAATTAAATACTTTAAGGCAATAATACATTCGATACATATTTTGTACTTAAAAATATGCATATGGCCGATTTTCTGGGAAAGTAAACCAGGTAGTTTTTTTTTGTCAAATATTGCAAGCACTGGGGTCTTGCGGGGTTCATGACATATTATAGTAGCTGTTGAAAACAGTGGCATTCAATTTTAGTCGTTTTAAATTAAACTTTTCGCTCTTTTTATAAAACGTTGTGATTAAAAAAAAAATATGGTCGGAAGTAGTTCAGTAAACAAAAAGTTAAATATAACATGTTTGTTGCGACTAAATTTAGCCGTTCAAGTTTTATCTATTAGAAAATTAGTTATAATATCATAACACGTAAAGTTTTTAAAAAAGTTATGTTCCAACTAGGAGTTATGTGAAAAGTAAATGTGCCGCAAAAATCTTATGTAACGTTAGCAGTGCAAAACCAAAAAAGTTTTTTTAAGACATGTTAAAATACGTTTTAATTTAATTTGTTTATATATTTTCTTGATACTATACGTATATCTCACGTTCCAATTAAAAAAGTTAAACTTCCAAAGATTTGAAGACATTGTTAGCTTAAATAATATGTAACGTTAGCAGTGATTTTTTACCTATATAATACATATAATAAAATTGTAACAGGTCGATGTCTGTACATTTATGATATTCAAGAAAAACTGATAGGAGAGGTCATTATTGGACCACCGGAACCCAAATCTACAATTTTTAGAAGTCTATCTGTCTGTCTGTCCGTCTGTATGATTGTGCGCGCATCACGCAAAAACTACTGAATAGAATTGCATGAAACTTTCACCATTCCATCACTTAACGCCTAACTTAAAATTCAGGACAACTTTCATTTGGATATCTCATCCAGTTCCCGAGTTATTGACCAAAATGTGGGAAAAATGTGACCAAAATGTGTTTTTTTACCATAACGCCCGCGTCACACAAAAACGACTGCATAGAAATGAATGAAACTTTCAATAATCATTTTCTGGATGAAAAAATGAGAGCTATTGGAAAAGGGGCGTGGCACAACCCATACAAACTTGATCTTTCATGCTGAATATCTCTGGAAGTGTTTTCCGTAGGATATCAAAACTTGGAGAGATGGGGATAGGGATAGGGATATATCTCCGAAACCAATCGAGATATTGAATTTAATAGAATTACTTATTGCAGCACTCATCAGCACCTTTTATTTGATACCCATATTGTACTTACAAATTTTGGATCACCCATGGTCCACATATTGGTCGATAACTCCAAAACTAGTTGAGCTATAGAAATAAGGGATATCTTAAATCTTAAAGTAGACATCTATAATAATAATAATAATACAATGGCGCTATTATAACTCTGACTAGTTTCATTCAATTCCATCATTCCAATTTTTAGTGACCCGCGCACAAACATAAGGACAGACAGACAGCCAGACCGACAGAAATTTTAAAAACAGTTAATTTGGATTCCTCTGGCTCCTTTTTTTTATTTTCTGTATATCTGCAATGTACAGAGATCAACGGTTACAATTTTATTATATGTAGAGATACTCAGTTTTCGCACGTGTAACGTTAGCAGTGCTTTGTGTAACGTAGGCAGTGCCTTATTTTATGTTAAATTACGTTAAAAAATCCTAAATATTTTGGTAAAGCGGTATGCCACGACCTTGTGATATCCTTGCTATATAACATGAAGTAAAATTGGGATGATTGTCTCAGCAAGTTCGCAGAAATTAAACCAAACATGATCTGTATCTTGATCTCACTTCCAAATGATGTAACGTTAGCAATGCGTTTCACGCGCTTACAACTTTTACGGTATGGTAGCCATAAGACTAATTTTACTCTTAAAATGAAGGTGTAGGTCTACCTGATGGCATAAGTAACAGAACCTTGGACGTTTCTAACATTTTTGTTATTATTTCGTATAAACTAAATAAAAACTCCCTGCGAATGTAACGTTAGCAGTCAGAAAATTGACCATATGCACATATTCACATACTGTAACCTTGCATGAGATTTCCGAACAATAGCAAATTTATAATTTTTTGTTAAGATCGTACCGCCCCTCAGGTAAGTAAAAGGACGAGAGCAAATACCAACATGCGTATGTGTGTATGTTCATATGCGTATTTCCCGCATCCTGCAATTCTTACGATATGATATTTAACCAATCTCCTGTATTACTTTCTACATCAGACATGAAGAATTCGCTTTTTGGGTCATTTATTTTAATGGGTTTAATTTATTCTTCCTATTTCACTTTCAGAAACAGTTTGTATTAATTTGTTATACCTTTTTCTGGTATTTTTTTTCTAATATTTTTTTTTTATTTCAAACCAAAAATACTGTGATGATAATAAAATATATTTAATTCCAGGAATGATTAAATTAGGTACCAACTGATATTAAAAATAAACTATCCTTTTTTACTGTGTAGGGCAATAATGTATAATAAACCTGGAAAATATCAATACCTGCATTCCATCATTGAATAGCCATACCTACATATTACATACATTCATATTATATACATACATACATATCGTCCCCTCAATATAACAATAGCGTATAATTTTTTTTGGGTTTTGAGAAAATCGAGTTTAAAGTTTTTGTCAAATCAGATATCTATTAAATTTTTGAACAAGAAATTATACACAATTTTTTCCAATCACATTTTGACCCACTTTGTGGAAGTAGAATTTGACGAAATTTTGACCAGGCATAGAATCAATGACGGAGATTCTAAATATGCAATAAAAAAATAATGGCGTATGAGCACATACGCTATTGTTATATTGAGGGGACGATATGTACATACATACATGTGTACAAATAAATAAAATGCGAACTTATTTTTTGAACGCTCAATTGTTGTATTCTAGTTTTCAAGTAAGAACTAAATACATACATACATATGTATGTAGGTACCTATGTATGTTAAATAAAATATTTAACAACCCTTAACTCATTCGTATAGACTACAAATGTCCATAAATATATGTGTCGGTATATCAATATAAATTTTTATAAATATTAATTTAAATAATTATAAATTTTAGGCCATTGAATTAAATTTGTTACGTTTCTGTTCGAGCTTTTTGGCCGGTGAAGATGAAAAGCGAAAACAAAGCTTCCTTTTTGCTCTCCTACGCGTTTCGGCGTCTTTTCCGCCTTCTTCAGGGAGACTGTTTTATTCAACAAATATATAAAAAAACATACATATATACATTAATTTAACATATGACAATAATTAAAAACTATAAAAATTACCAAATGTTGCACAAATATAGATTAAAACATAATTTTCACTAAAATAATTTGCACTTACATTTAACAAAAATTTTTCTGAAAGTTTCACATCTATCAACACTTATACAGATATACAGACATACATAAAACATAAATCGTCTTTCTTATTGTCATTCGTATTTCCGTTTTTTCTTTGTTATCGTTGTTCGGTATACACAATTTATGTTGTCTACATCTTCTTTGTAATTCATTGCGTCATATATTCTTTCTTGGATGCGCAGACTTTCTAATGTCAGTCTTGTTTTTGTTCGTCTCTCTATGTCCAGTATCTTCGCATGATCAAAGTCCGCTTCATGTCCAGTATTTGTCATGTGTTGGGCTAATGCTGTTGTTGACTTTAGGTTTCTTACGTCTGCTTTATGTTCGCCTATTCTTGTACCTAATGCGCGTTTTGTAGTCCCTATATAAGTTTTGTTACACGGTTCGTTGTCTTTCCCTTTGCATTTTATCTCATAGACTACATTGTGTTGTTGCTCTTTGTTGATATTGTCTTTCATTTTGCTAAAAATATTGTTGAGTGTATATTGTGGTTTATGTGCAAAAATTAGTTCGTCATTTCTAATGCAACTTCGTAAAGTTTTATTGTCTGTTAGGCCGTGAATGTATGTGACCCCCCTAAATGTCTTCTTTTTGTTGTTGTCTGTTATTGGCGTATTCTCTTTGTTTGTTTTTCGCCTGCATTTTGTTGTTGCTAACCATCTATTTATCGTTTTGATTGGGTATGCGTTTTTTTGTAAAATGTTTCTTATCATAGTGTCATTATTTTTTCTGAGCGCCTGGTCGCTCAACGCGTAGATTTTGTTTATAAGGTTCACAGCCGTATTTCTTTTCTGAGTCCAGGGGTGGTTAGAATGAAAGTTTATTATCCTTGAGGATGATATTGGTTTGGCATACCAGCTAGTCAAAAGTCTTTTTTCCTTTCTGTGTATTTCAATGTCTAGGAAGGGTAGTTTTTTGTCCTTTTCCAATTCAGTCGTGAACTGGATTTTCTTATGTTGTTTATTCAGTACCGTCAGTATTTCTTCCACGTCCTTCTGTTTTACAATAGCGAATATATCATCTACATATTTCGTTATGTATTTGATATATATGTCATTCGATTTCAGTTCGGCTAATGCGTCGTCGAGTATTTGGTCCAGAACAATATCGGCCACGGTTGGCGATAAGGGGTTACCCATCGGCATACCGTGGACTTGTTGGTAGTAGACACCGTCAAATAAAAAATAATTATTATCCCTTAAGCAAAATTCTATGGTGTCTAAAAATTGTTTTCTTGTCAAGTTAATGGTATTTTTAAGGGATGTCCATTTTTGCATTATAGTGCGGATCGCTAAATATACTGGTATATTTGTGAATAATGATACGACATCAAATGATATAAGAATTTCATCTTCTTCAATAGTCAAGTCTTGTAGTTTATCCTTAAGTTGTAGTGAATTTTTAATATTGTAGTCATTAGAAATTAATTGTTTTAGTGATTGTCCTATGAATTTAGAGAGTTCTAAACAGGGTAGATTAATTGAGGAAGATATAGGTCGTAAAGGTGTGTTCATTTTGTGGATTTTGGGAAGACCATATAGTCTGGGAGCTGTTGCTGCAGTACATGTCAGTTTGTGTTTTAGTTTAATGTCAATGTTCCCTTGTTTGTGTATTTCATTGACCAGTGCATTGTTTTTTCTTAATAATTTTTGTGTTGGGTCCAACCGTATGGTTTTGTACGTATCTTTGTCACCAAGTAGTTCCCTCATCTTTTCGTTGTATTCATTTTTATACATAAGTACTGTTTTATTCCCCTTGTCTGCACTCGTGATCATGACTGAGTCTTTGTTCTCTTGTATTATTTTCTTCGTGTCGTCATAAATTTTTAAAATAAACTTCTCTCTATTGTTATTTCTAAACTTATCACTAAAATTCTTAATCTTACAAGCTACGTTGCACCTCGCCGTTTCCTTGTCCTTGTCATCGTTCAATGTTTGAATTCCTTGTTCAATTTCTGCTATAAGCCGAACCGGTGATAAATTGGTTTTTGTTGTAGGCAACGCAAACTTGTGTCCTAATGAGAGTAGCCATCGAGACTCGCGGGGAATGATTATGTTAGTTTTGTTGATGAGCCAATCCTCGTTTGTGACGAACCCATATTTTTCAAACCTTTTATCTATTTGTCTGCGTATTTTTTGGTTATGATTTTCCCTTGTGTGTACCTCAATGTAGTTCAAAAATTCTTGTTGGTTTTTCTCTATGGAATCGAAATCGTATTGATCAAGTTTGTTTCTTAAGTCATTTTTCGTATGGTAGATACTGGTGCGGATCAGTTTTATCTGTATATTCGCTTCCTTAATTTCTAAATTAAGGATTTTTATTAAGAAATTTTGTTCTATTTTTTGAAGTTCTTGCTTTGTAATGTCTAGCTTGAATCCTTGTTTTATGTTATTTGTTTTACCCAAAAGGTGTGCTGGAGTTATCCCAAAGTGTTTGCATTCAAGGAGATATTTGAGTCGTTGTTGTTGTTTTGCCAACTTTTTGTGGCTTTTGTTGTACTGTTTGATTATGTAGCATGTACATTCGTCATATTTTAATCTGATATGTTGGAAGAAGTGTTTCATGTTGTATGGTTTTTCTAATTTGTTGAATGTGTTTAATTGTTCGGTTTCAGCTCTCCGAATAATATTTAATTATTATAAATTTTAGGCCATTGAATTAAATTTGTTACGTTTCTGTTCGAGCTTTTTGGCCGGTGAAGATGAAAAGCGAAAACAAAGCTTCCTTTTTGCTCTCCTACGCGTTTCGGCGTCTTTTCCGCCTTCTTCAGGGAGACTGTTTTATTCAACAAATATATAAAAAAACATACATATATACATTAATTTAACATATGACAATAATTAAAAACTATAAAAATTACCAAATGTTGCACAAATATAGATTAAAACATAATTTTCACTAAAATAATTTGCACTTACATTTAACAAAAATTTTTCTGAAAGTTTCACATCTATCAACACTTATACAGATATACAGACATACATAAAACATAAATCGTCTTTCTTATTGTCATTCGTATTTCCGTTTTTTCTTTGTTATCGTTGTTCGGTATACACAATTTATGTTGTCTACATCTTCTTTGTAATTCATTGCGTCATATATTCTTTCTTGGATGCGCAGACTTTCTAATGTCAGTCTTGTTTTTGTTCGTCTCTCTATGTCCAGTATCTTCGCATGATCAAAGTCCGCTTCATGTCCAGTATTTGTCATGTGTTGGGCTAATGCTGTTGTTGACTTTAGGTTTCTTACGTCTGCTTTATGTTCGCCTATTCTTGTACCTAATGCGCGTTTTGTAGTCCCTATATAAGTTTTGTTACACGGTTCGTTGTCTTTCCCTTTGCATTTTATCTCATAGACTACATTGTGTTGTTGCTCTTTGTTGATATTGTCTTTCATTTTGCTAAAAATATTGTTGAGTGTATATTGTGGTTTATGTGCAAAAATTAGTTCGTCATTTCTAATGCAACTTCGTAAAGTTTTATTGTCTGTTAGGCCGTGAATGTATGTGACCCCCCTAAATGTCTTCTTTTTGTTGTTGTCTGTTATTGGCGTATTCTCTTTGTTTGTTTTTCGCCTGCATTTTGTTGTTGCTAACCATCTATTTATCGTTTTGATTGGGTATGCGTTTTTTTGTAAAATGTTTCTTATCATAGTGTCATTATTTTTTCTGAGCGCCTGGTCGCTCAACGCGTAGATTTTGTTTATAAGGTTCACAGCCGTATTTCTTTTCTGAGTCCAGGGGTGGTTAGAATGAAAGTTTATTATCCTTGAGGATGATATTGGTTTGGCATACCAGCTAGTCAAAAGTCTTTTTTCCTTTCTGTGTATTTCAATGTCTAGGAAGGGTAGTTTTTTGTCCTTTTCCAATTCAGTCGTGAACTGGATTTTCTTATGTTGTTTATTCAGTACCGTCAGTATTTCTTCCACGTCCTTCTGTTTTACAATAGCGAATATATCATCTACATATTTCGTTATGTATTTGATATATATGTCATTCGATTTCAGTTCGGCTAATGCGTCGTCGAGTATTTGGTCCAGAACAATATCGGCCACGGTTGGCGATAAGGGGTTACCCATCGGCATACCGTGGACTTGTTGGTAGTAGACACCGTCAAATAAAAAATAATTATTATCCCTTAAGCAAAATTCTATGGTGTCTAAAAATTGTTTTCTTGTCAAGTTAATGGTATTTTTAAGGTATGTCCATTTTTGCATTATAGTGCGGATCGCTAAATATACTGGTATATTTGTGAATAATGATACGACATCAAATGATATAAGAATTTCATCTTCTTCAATAGTCAAGTCTTGTAGTTTATCCTTAAGTTGTAGTGAATTTTTAATATTGTAGTCATTAGAAATTAATTGTTTTAGTGATTGTCCTATGAATTTAGAGAGTTCTAAACAGGGTAGATTAATTGAGGAAGATATAGGTCGTAAAGGTGTGTTCATTTTGTGGATTTTGGGAAGACCATATAGTCTGGGAGCTGTTGCTGCAGTACATGTCAGTTTGTGTTTTAGTTTAATGTCAATGTTCCCTTGTTTGTGTATTTCATTGACCAGTGCATTGTTTTTTCTTAATAATTTTTGTGTTGGGTCCAACCGTATGGTTTTGTACGTATCTTTGTCACCAAGTAGTTCCCTCATCTTTTCGTTGTATTCATTTTTATACATAAGTACTGTTTTATTCCCCTTGTCTGCACTCGTGATCATGACTGAGTCTTTGTTCTCTTGTATTATTTTCTTCGTGTCGTCATAAATTTTTAAAATAAACTTCTCTCTATTGTTATTTCTAAACTTATCACTAAAATTCTTAATCTTACAAGCTACGTTGCACCTCGCCGTTTCCTTGTCCTTGTCATCGTTCAATGTTTGAATTCCTTGTTCAATTTCTGCTATAAGCCGAACCGGTGATAAATTGGTTTTTGTTGTAGGCAACGCAAACTTGTGTCCTAATGAGAGTAGCCATCGAGACTCGCGGGGAATGATTATGTTAGTTTTGTTGATGAGCCAATCCTCGTTTGTGACGAACCCATATTTTTCAAACCTTTTATCTATTTGTCTGCGTATTTTTTGGTTATGATTTTCCCTTGTGTGTACCTCAATGTAGTTCAAAAATTCTTGTTGGTTTTTCTCTATGGAATCGAAATCGTATTGATCAAGTTTGTTTCTTAAGTCATTTTTCGTATGGTAGATACTGGTGCGGATCAGTTTTATCTGTATATTCGCTTCCTTAATTTCTAAATTAAGGATTTTTATTAAGAAATTTTGTTCTATTTTTTGAAGTTCTTGCTTTGTAATGTCTAGCTTGAATCCTTGTTTTATGTTATTTGTTTTACCCAAAAGGTGTGCTGGAGTTATCCCAAAGTGTTTGCATTCAAGGAGATATTTGAGTCGTTGTTGTTGTTTTGCCAACTTTTTGTGGCTTTTGTTGTACTGTTTGATTATGTAGCATGTACATTCGTCATATTTTAATCTGATATGTTGGAAGAAGTGTTTCATGTTGTATGGTTTTTCTAATTTGTTGAATGTGTTTAATTGTTCGGTTTCAGCTCTCCGAATAATATTTAATTATTATAAATTTTAGGCCATTGAATTAAATTTGTTACGTTTCTGTTCGAGCTTTTTGGCCGGTGAAGATGAAAAGCGAAAACAAAGCTTCCTTTTTGCTCTCCTACGCGTTTCGGCGTCTTTTCCGCCTTCTTCAGGGAGACTGTTTTATTCAACAAATATATAACATATGACAATAATTAAAAACTATAAAAATTACCAAATGTTGCACAAATATAGATTAAAACATAATTTTCACTAAAATAATTTGCACTTACATTTAACAAAAATTTTTCTGAAAGTTTCACATCTATCAACACTTATACAGATATACAGACATACATAAAACATAAATCGTCTTTCTTATTGTCATTCGTATTTCCGTTTTTTCTTTGTTATCGTTGTTCGGTATACACAATTTATGTTGTCTACATCTTCTTTGTAATTCATTGCGTCATATATTCTTTCTTGGATGCGCAGACTTTCTAATTCACGGCCTAACAGACAATAAAACTTTACGAAGTTGCATTAGAAATGACGAACTAATTTTTGCACATAAACCACAATATACACTCAACAATATTTTTAGCAAAATGAAAGACAATATCAACAAAGAGCAACAACACAATGTAGTCTATGAGATAAAATGCAAAGGGAAAGACAACGAACCGTGTAACAAAACTTATATAGGGACTACAAAACGCGCATTAGGTACAAGAATAGGCGAACATAAAGCAGACGTAAGAAACCTAAAGTCAACAACAGCATTAGCCCAACACATGACAAATACTGGACATGAAGCGGACTTTGATCATGCGAAGATACTGGACATAGAGAGACGAACAAAAACAAGACTGACATTAGAAAGTCTGCGCATCCAAGAAAGAATATATGACGCAATGAATTACAAAGAAGATGTAGACAACATAAATTGTGTATACCGAACAACGATAACAAAGAAAAAACGGAAATACGAATGACAATAAGAAAGACGATTTATGTTTTATGTATGTCTGTATATCTGTATAAGTGTTGATAGATGTGAAACTTTCAGAAAAATTTTTGTTAAATGTAAGTGCAAATTATTTTAGTGAAAATTATGTTTTAATCTATATTTGTGCAACATTTGGTAATTTTTATAGTTTTTAATTATTGTCATATGTTAAATTAATGTATATATGTATGTTTTTTTATATATTTGTTGAATAAAACAGTCTCCCTGAAGAAGGCGGAAAAGACGCCGAAACGCGTAGGAGAGCAAAAAGGAAGCTTTGTTTTCGCTTTTCATCTTCACCGGCCAAAAAGCTCGAACAGAAACGTAACAAATTTAATTCAATGGCCTAAAATTTATAATAATTAAATATTATTCGGAGAGCTGAAACCGAACAATTAAACACAATCAACAAATTAGAAAAACCATACAACATGAAACACTTCTTCCAACATATCAGATTAAAATATGACGAATGTACATGCTACATAATCAAACAGTACAACAAAAGCCACAAAAAGTTGGCAAAACAACAACAACGACTCAAATATCTCCTTGAATGCAAACACTTTGGGATAACTCCAGCACACCTTTTGGGTAAAACAAATAACATAAAACAAGGATTCAAGCTAGACATTACAAAGCAAGAACTTCAAAAAATAGAACAAAATTTCTTAATAAAAATCCTTAATTAGAAATTAAGGAAGCGAATATACAGATAAAACTGATCCGCACCAGTATCTACCATACGAAAAATGACTTAAGAAACAAACTTGATCAATACGATTTCGATTCCATAGAGAAAAACCAACAAGAATTTTTGAACTACATTGAGGTACACACAAGGGAAAATCATAACCAAAAAATACGCAGACAAATAGATAAAAGGTTTGAAAAATAATGGGTTCGTCACAAACGAGGATTGGCTCATCAACAAAACTAACATAATCATTCCCCGCGAGTCTCGATGGCTACTCTCATTAGGACACAAGTTTGCGTTGCCTACAACAAAAACCAATTTATCACCGGTTCGGCTTATAGCAGAAATTGAACAAGGAATTCAAACATTGAACGATGACAAGGACAAGGAAACGGCGAGGTGCAACGTAGCTTGTAAGATTAAGAATTTTAGTGATAAGTTTAGAAATAACAATAGAGAGAAGTTTATTTTAAAAATTTATGACGACACGAAGAAAATAATACAAGAGAACAAAGACTCAGTCATGATCACGAGTGCAGACAAGGGGAATAAAACAGTACTTATGTATAAAATGAATACAACGAAAAGATGAGGGAACTACTTGGTGACAAAGATACGTACAAAACCATACGGTTGGACCCAACACAAAAATTATTAAGAAAAAACAATGCACTGGTCAATGAAATACACAAACAAGGGAACATTGACATTAAACTAAAACACAAACTGACATGTACTGCAGCAACAGCTCCCAGACTATATGGTCTTCCCAAAATCCACAAAATGAACACACCTTTACGACCTATATCTTCCTCAATTAATCTACCCTGTTTAGAACTCTCTAAATTCATAGGACAATCACTAAAACAATTAATTTCTAATGACTACAATATTAAAAATTCACTACAACTTAAGGATAAACTACAAGACTTGACTATTGAAGAAGATGAAATTCTTATATCATTTGATGTCGTATCATTATTCACAAATATACCAGTATATTTAGCGATCCGCACTATAATGCAAAAATGGACATCCCTTAAAAATACCATTAACTTGACAAGAAAACAATTTTAGACACCATAGAATTTTGCTTAAGGGATAATAATTATTTTTTATTTGACGGTGTCTACTACCAACAAGTCCACGGTATGCCGATGGGTAACCCCTTATCGCCAACCGTGGCCGATATTGTTCTGGACCAAATACTCGACGACGCATTAGCCGAACTGAAATCGAATGACATATATATCAAATACATAACGAAATATGTAGATGATATATTCGCTATTGTAAAACAGAAGGACGTGGAAGAAATACTGACGGTACTGAATAAACAACATAAGAAAATCCAGTTCACGACTGAATTGGAAAAGGACAAAAAACTACCCTTCCTAGACATTGAAATACACAGAAAGGAAAAAAGACTTTTGACTAGCTGGTATGCCAAACCAATATCATCCTCAAGGATAATAAACTTTCATTCTAACCACCCCTGGACTCAGAAAGAAATACGGCTGTGAACCTTATAAACAAAATCTACGCGTTGAGCGACCAGGCGCTCAGAAAAAATAATGACACTATGATAAGAAACATTTTACAAAAAAACGCATA